>VMBQ01001110.1:54124-95887 GCA_007657795.1 Dreissena rostriformis | reverse complement strand
GTAGTAGTAGTAGTAGTAGTAGTAGTAGTAGTAGTAGTAGTAGTAGTAGTAGTAGTAGTAGTAGTAGTAGTAGTAGTAGTAGTAGTAGTAGTAGTAGTAGTAGAAGTAGTATTGGTAGTGGTTGTAGTAGTAGTATTAGAAGTAATAGTATTAGTAGTAGTTGTAGTAGTAGTAGTAGTAGTAGTAGTAGTAGTAGTAGGAGTAGTAGTAATAGTAGTAGTAGTAGAAGTAGAAGTAGTATTGGTAGTAGTTGTAGTAGTAGTATTAGAAGTAATAGTATTAGTAGTTGTTGTAGTAGTAGTAGTAGTAGTAGTAGTAGTAGTAGTAGTAGTAGTAGTAGTAGTAGTAGTAGTAGTAGTAGTAGTAGTAGAAGTAGTAGTAGTAGTAGTAGTATTATTAGTAGTAGTAGTAGTAGTAGAAGTAGAAGTAGTAGTGTAGTAGTAGTAGAAGTAGTAGGTATAATAGTAGTAGTAGTAGTAAAAGTTATAGTGGTAGTAAAAGTTGGTGTGGTTTTTGTTGTTTCGTATCATTTATTTCTAAGAAATTCAAAAATTCCAAATCGGAAATCTTAAAATTGAAGAAATCTTTGATCGAATTCTATATAGGGACAAATGAACAACTAAGAATGAGAAAGTATTTTAATGTAAAACATGGCAGTCAATAAGATAAATGAGATTATTTGCTGAATTTATAATGCCATTGCAAACAATGTAATCGGCGTATAAAGCCGGTTTCCTTATTATACTGATACAGCGGATGGAATACGCTTGACCTGTCTGATTTTCAAATATAAAGGTAAGGGTCGAATATTATTTTTTTTTAAATTTTCCACACTCATCTGGCGACAAAGGATTTTAACGACTTGAAACGTTCTCATTCCTGTTTGTATTCTTGATTTGCATCAGAATCATCAGGAGAAGCAGTCAAAGCAAATGTATTATTAGCATCATCAAATTAGTAGTAATACAAGTAGTCAGTTTTGTATTTTTTGTGCAATGGTAAAAGCAGTATTGAAATTCGATTGATCAATCTTCTCTTTCTTTAATTTTTACCTCAGATATAATATTATTACTATTAATTTGGCTGTATTACTCCACACTTTCTGCAGTAATAAAACATCTAATATTTTCAATCCGAGATGTTGTTATACATTTCCTATTACTGTACACTCATTTAGTGTTGTGGTGTCTTAATTAATCTTAGCGAAAACCCAACTTAGGTGGAAATTATCGCACATGCATTATGCCCATTTTTTTCAGAGCGACGCTCAATTATTATGGTTATTCTTTACTTTTTATTATCATAATCATCACTTTCAGCGTCGTCTTCGATGTTTTTATTATTATATTCAACGTCTTCATCTTCGTCATCACCATGACAAACATTAACACCGTCACCATAAGTATCGACGCTTTTTACATAATTGTGTCATCGTCGAAGCCAACTGGTTCATTTTAAAATAAAAATTTAATGAATAAAATAATTAACAGCACCAAATAATCAACGCAATTGGTGTTGCAGTGTTATTTACAGTAGTGCAGCTGTTTTGTTATAATAAGTAAATGTTGATGATGTTGCCTTTTTTATTGGCATTGCTATTATTATTTTTTGTTATATTTCATTGCTACACTGGTGTAGTTGTTATTTTCGTAGATCACGCATTGCGTAAGTGTGAAAAGTATACACAACCACCACATTCGTGTAATATCGAAAACCGAAGTACGAAATTAGGAAATTGCGATATATTATATGTTATAGTATATATTATATTTTGTTATAGTCTCATCAATGTACACAGTATAACATTACAAACATATCATAAATGAAAATACAGTAAATTGTCAATCTAAAAGATTTACAAGANAATAAAAAAAACTAAAAAAAAAAAAAAAAAAAAAAAAAAAAACATGACATACTCATTAATTTCAATAATGCATAGTGATCATTAGGTTTCACCTTATATACATATCTTACAGGTAAAATCTTAAGTATCCTTGTTAAGCTTGTGTTGCCTTAAAATTGGTTGTTAAAACACTGAATTTGAATAATAAGGCTAATGCCTTACATTCTCCAAATGGGAGTGAAATAATGAAAAGTGTTTGAGCAGAGCATAACAACATAGTCATCAAACATTTTTGGCAGCATATTTCTAAGAACAATTTCTTTTGCATAAGGTGAATCAATATTACAAAATCTGTCTAAATTATACTGTCTGAACTTATACATATATATATTATAAAACTATGCAACCATGGAACGGATGTCGATTGCACAATCAGTGCGACAATCAGTTTCGGAAAGTATTTCTGTATATCTTGATAATATCATAGTACGTTATTGTTTCTTGCGCAACAATAATCTACTTCCATGTTTGATTAATTAGCGGCTTATTGTTTATCATCGATTACTTATTCAGTAAGACCTGTTTGATTGTTTTCATTCATAATACCGCAAGATGGCATATATGGTATGAAATTGAAATTATATCATTAAAAACTGAACAATAAATTGTACAATTATAAATTGTACATAAACATGTAATAGTCCTTTCTGTGGTTGTTATTTTTTAATGAATTAATTGTTTACACACGAAAATGTTTTGAAAATTCTGATTTAGAAAACCGTTCCCATGAGACTTTAATTAAGTCGTCAAAACGCGATGACTAAAACGTTACTGATATCAAGCTCTCAATTTAACGTCGCGTTTCACACATGCTTATCAAACAAGGTCTAATAATGAGGATGCGACACCCATGTTTACCATTAACATTCCTTAATCGCTGAGATTTGAACTCCAATGGATATGAGCACTTCTATTTCAGAAAACGCTGCGAACATGTTGACTTTAAAAGGTAGAAACAGTCTAAACTGATATGGAAAACAATTACGACGAAGAATATGATGCTGATGATGGACAGAGAAAGGACGCAGAGGAGGAGTGAAATTACGATGACGATGACGATGATAATTATAATGACGATGACGATCATGGTGATCATGACGATGACTATGACGATGTTGATGCTGATGCTACTGCTGCTGTTGCTGCTGCTGCTGCTGCTGCTGCTGCTGCTGCTGCTGCTGCTGATGATGATGATGATGATGATGATGATGATGATGATGATGATGATGATGATGATGATGATGATGATGAACAATTTATATGAGTTCGAGGTTTCCAGTTAACAACGCAACCAAACTCAAACCATGAGAGCCGCATGGTTTTTTAACAGTATAGATCCTTTTCAAATTGTTGAATCTAAAATGATGTAAGAATCGAATCATTTTTACACAATTCGTGTTTATTTGACAATAAACCATTCAAGGCCATCCATTGGCAGACACCTGTGCAGAACAGCTTTAATTCGTACGCATCGGAGCATTAATGACTTTTAGACGCTTGATCGGGTTAATGGAATAGAAAGAACGGGACATTTCTTTTAAATTGACTTATATTTGGTATAAGTTAGACGAAATCATTAGAGCGTAGCAAACGTATTTGTTGATTTTATTTCATTTTTTGGTCTGATGATTTAATGGTCACTACGACCTGTTAATGTCTATTTGGTGGATTAAAAAAAAATAATGCAATTATTATCACATTTTTAAACACTAAATTTCTTTAGAAAGAAAGTCGGCGTTGGAAGTAATGTCGATGTCATATTTTTCCTTAATAAACAACTACGGGGTAAAGATTGGCTCCTCGATATTTGCTCTCTAGCTATCAATGAACATTCCCGATCACCAGATTGTTCGTACCCATAATTTGTGTTATATTAACTCCATCATTATTAATATCTGTGCCGTGAATTGTGCGATCACATATCACCCTTTATTTCGCCAGTGAAATTACAATATTAACATAACCGTACGGCTGGCTGTTTTATGCATCGTCAGAACAATTGACAAAAGTTTAATTAACATTTTCAGAAAATAACAGCAGCATCATCTGAGCATTTGTACGTCGAACGTATATCGATCAAGTTACGTTAAACAATATGATAAGTAATGAGATATTAAAATTTAACGGGGAAATAATAACATATGGGATTTCCGCTTTTATGAAATTTTTAGTTTAATGGAAGTCTCGTGTAAACAAAATCCCGGTTTATTCGGAAAGTATCTTTCCTAATAAGCATGTGCGGGCTCAACAAGATTATATGGGACGACACTTTACGCACATGAATAAAGCCACGTTTTTCCAGAAAGCGGTTCATTTATATTTTTCAGTAGCCTAGCTTAAATCTAAAATACTTGTCAACTTTCTGTTCTCGCCTGACTTATTAAAGGCAAAATATTCAATGTACATTTTAAAATAAAATCAGCAATCATAGGCCGGACAAAAATCGTAAAACATTAAAATTATCAATACTAATATTTCACTTTTATTGCATTCATCGGGTCATACTTTTAGGACGTTTGCGTATAAATCTTAAAAATTGATTATTTGAGTTAAAAATACAAGTGAGTTTTATTTATCTTGCATTGTAAACATAATTTATATCCTTGAGCGTTTATTTATAAACTAATTTGCAAGAAGTTTTGCGTTAATTTATTCGGGAGCAGTAGTTGATTTAACTGCAATGACATGTGATCAAATGCATGTTTACATGTTAAATGTCACTTATAAACGACGCGCGAATTCAAATATTTACGTGTTGGTTTATCTGATTTTATTTTTCCCCATTTAATATTTTAATTATAATTGTAAAAAAGATATTATCCTATTCATTTCGCTACATTGTCATACAATTGCTTTGAAAGAACAAACAAACACATTATAAAAGGACTTGTTCTTTTATGTTCTTATTTATTTCATTTAATGTCTTAAGATGAAGTAGCTTCACCACTGGAACACAAAACAAGAAATGCCTTTACCTTCTTCGCTATCGTTCAAAGACGAAGGCACAAGGCTTTGAGCTCGCTTCCGGTCAATGACGGCCGACGGCACCCAGAACTTTTCCTCCGCCACAGCATCCGGTACCGGAGAGCTCGGCGTCGACCCCATCCGCTTCCGTGAGCAGACAATCCACTCAGTGCGCGCGGGTTCCGTCCTGATCACATCCGCCCTGTCTACCGAACAGGACTTGAACCTCTCCGTCAGCCGACGTAGTCCTTTGATTACCTCCACGATTGTAACTTAAGATGTTAAATTCGTAAAAGCAAATTAAAAGTCGCAAAATTCCGCACAGTGCCACAAACTGCCGCACGTAAAGTGGAGAAAATGCCTACAAAGAGCTCTTTAAAACATTAGAGCGAAAGTGAATGCAAGAAAATCCCGTTATGTTTCGCTAATTGATTCCAAAGTTTCAAAGAATGCTGTAGATGTCTGAAAATTGTTCCCAATACACAAAAATATTCGCCTTTTTTCCTCTCCCGTAATTTCATATAGGGTGTTTGTTCTCTAAATCCGGTAATCTTTTTTCATGCGGTTTTATTAAATTCAAAATTTTGGTGGCTTGTTTGTCGACGTCGCTCTCTGTTCTGATTACCTAAATTCCGTCGCGTGTTCACTTCGGGAGTTTCGGGGCTTGATGTCTATTTCTGTGTCTGTCGCCGTTAATATAGTTGTGCACTTTAATGTGAAGTTTACAGCGCTGATGTTTACATTAATTTGCAATTATACCTGATCATAGTCATTGATTCGATACACTTGAGTTCGCAGTAAAGGCGTTATCATGGGCTGCTCATCTTAGACGGTAATAAGAGTCTCCCAACATACTCTATCACTTACATATGCTTTAACGTGCACGCCTTAAGTGTTTGCTACAACTCATTTTACCATATCATGTAAATCCACATACCATAAATACGTTCAATTTAGGTATGAAACGGTTGTGTTTTAGGCTAATAAAACTTAAGAAACACAAAACACACACTGATTTCAGTCAAATAACTCTGAAATCGCTGATTGGTATTTAATATAGTAATTTTATTTAAAAAAAAGTTTAGCTGTTTAAGTTAAATCCATTAACTTTTGATCAGTAAAAGTATTCGTCGCGCTGCCAACATGCGATTTACGACTTGGAAACTCGATTTTCAGAGACAACCACCGCGACAGCTCTAAACACGATAGTGGTACACCAACGTATTTGATAATCTGTTGGGGGTGTATACCGCGCTCTGTCAGTTAGCCTTGTTGTTCACACGTCGCATTGATATGGCGACACGAAGGGCTATTATATTTTCCGAAAGCTCACCCATAGGCTGGTAATGGTGTTGCGTATTATCGGTGTTTCTTTACACTTAAACACAACGGCCAATACCAACACGTCAGTTTTCACTTCCAGTTTTGGTTCATTTTTGCCACGAACAAATATGACTACCTCTTAATGCCACTCTCCAAAGTTGTTTATTCCGATAATACATCCACGCGTATTGGTTCCCACATGTGTGTCTCAAATCGCGTCGGTTTGTCACAAACAATGGTGCGCGCTCCACAACCACTATCAACGCCGAACGTTCAGTATGTTTCTGACGTCGCACAATACTCGCAACATCGCAATATGACATGTGCTACTCTAGCGTCGTCTTAAATACCAATAAAACCATTGACGGTGCGTGGAGAGTATCGGGGAAACCGCGCTAACCAATTTACTGCACCGCACGGTCACACTGTCTCTCGCTGTTGGAAAATGGCTTTTAATAATAGCTATAGATTTATGGATACATGCAATCGCTTGCAGATACTGCTAACAGCTGTTTTAAACTTGCCTAAATAATTGTATGTATAGAAGTAAGTGCGATTGCACCAGGAATTAACAGCTGCTACAAATTGGCCCATATAACTGACCCTATCTTACCGTCAGTTACTGTTTTCAAAAACAGAAAAGTGTTTTGTGTTAACTGATTGTACGATAAGTGTGGCATATATAAATGAGCCTCGCTCTGTGAAAACGGGGTTTAATGCATGTGCGTAAAGTGTCGTCCTAGATTATGCTGTGCAGTCCGCACAGGCTAATCAAGGACAACACTTTCCGCTTGTGTTATCTTTTTCGTTTAGAGGAAGTCTCTTCTAAGCAAAAATCCAGTTCGGCGTAAACTTTCTTCCCAGATTAGCTTGTGAAGAAAACACTGATTCTCTTGGACGGAACTTTACGCCCATGCATTAAGCCCTGTTTTTCCAAAGCGGGACTCATTTGCATTTGACATTTAGGAAGTTTCACAGTATTTTGTATCATATTAAAGCAAAGTTATGCGGTTAAATCTCCAATTACTCCTTACATTTAGCCGATATGATTACTTTAATATATTACGTCCGGTACATAAAAACAAGTAACATAATTTATATTTACTTTTTGTAATAAATTTAACGAACACGTTCTTTTATTGTATTTCACAATTTATAAGGAATTCCAATACGGCCCTTTATCGCGACCAATATATTTTGCATCATTTTTTGGTGTATAAAGAAGTATTAACTAGGAGAAGCCAAGACTTTTGTGGATACAAACAGATTTTAAAACATACAAATCACATGAAGGCATGCCATTTTTAAACACACTTAAACAATTCATACGCCTTTATTAACCACAAAACTCAAAACTATACGCAAACAAAAACCTTTTGTGAGTGGACCGTATGTTCAATAAAATGTATCCTGCGGTCACTAACGTATATGCGTTCAATATTTCTAATTGCGGGGAAATAAAAGCAACACATGTTCATAACTAGGTTGTTAATATGGGGATCATATAACATGACTAGCTAGGCACATTTCATGCTGATATAAAATTGCGTCTCGCTCTATGAAAACGGGGCGTAATGTTTGTGTGTAATTGTCGTCCCTCTTCCACCTTTACTGGATTTTCGCTAAGAAGAGACTACATTTTAAGAAATAATACCATAAAAGCGTAAAGTGTCGTCGCTGATTAACCTGTACGCACAATGACATGAGCAGTTGCAAACTTGATTTTATACTGTTATTGTTTAACATATATACAATGTTCAATAATTACAGAATAATGCTGATTTATATCAAATATAAGTTACTATCTATCTTGAACGAGTTAACTGTCTACCGTTTAACACACCCGGATAGGTTTACACTCAGGGGCGGTAATAAGAATGTAATTAAATACGATATCGAAGATCGAACTGCATCTGAATTAAATGCAGTCTACTTAAACAAAAACGCGTTGAGCTATAATGTTTTAGAGAGCGACTACTGCGATAATTTCTTAGTTTCCCGCGACCAATATGACGACGGAAACATTAACAAATTGTGCATTATTTGTATTCCTTTAGTTATTATAAAATTCGCTAATAAAACTAAAAACTTCAATCGTTAATCAGAAATGACAACCCAATCAATTTGGCACGGGCAATACTTAAACATAAGTTAGCAATAAGTCTTTGTAAGAAACATATCTTACGTAAATAATGTGCTTTTTTATCGTACGGATTGCTTAAAATAATAAAATTTAGGATTTTTTTATTCGATAGATATTGCCTATGATAAATGCATATCACGCAAGGGTAGAATATTCACACTCCGATTAAGACTTTATTTTAAAAAGTATAATTCTACGTAAATTGTTTTTTGTTTAACATTGACAATGTCTAGAAATCGGTAAAATCTTATACTCTATCTTTTATTTGTTACAAATAATACATTTTTTGCTACAACGTTTATTATGATCGTTGTCAGATAGTATTTGCGTTTATGAAAGTCATGCGTAAATGTCAACGAACTCTATCTCTACTTTTCACTAGTTTAATGTCCCGACAAAGTTATTTTGCTCACTATATGTATTAGAAATACATGATTTGAATAATATCTGTACAATTTAAACTAATTGCTGAATCTGTATATTATCGATGAAACACAGAAGTACACCAACAAGAACATAAAAGTACACCGTTTCTCATTAACGAAATAATGAATACAGTCAAATATATAGTACGGATGTATACGAAAATGATAAAAATGGTATGTATTTTTTTCTTGTATTTTTGAAGACATTAGCCGTGTCTAATAATATGATACCTTGTTTCATGTTATTGAGTTTTGCGTTAATGTAGCGAATTTCTCACATAAAACAATCTTTCATACTCTATGCGCGTCAGACCGCGGAAACAAATGATCCGCGGGCGAGCGTTTCAATAAGATACAGTATCGTAAGTGTTACAATATCGTAACTGGGGGAGATGCGATTGAAAATAAAGTTTCTCGAAAACGGTTTCAATAACCCCTAGGTGAATGACCTCGTTTAACGCTCTTACGAGCTAAGATTTTTTTATTGTACATTCAGTTTCCTTTGGGTTTATATTCAAAATGTATCAAATGTTTGTTGAATCTATACTGTGACATAAACACATTGTATGGGATGTCATCCAACAAAAAAGGAAAACAAAACGTCCACCTCAATTTCTACGGACAACATACGCGGCGTCCATTTTTGGTAGCGACTTCACTACGACTGCTACTTACATCTCACGAACTTACGAGAGCATTGTACGACATCGTAAGTTACGAAAGTTTATTAAAACGCACAAAGGTAAGTTGCGATATTCGCAAACTGGTTTACGAGTCGTTCTATACTTACTTATTGAAACGGTCCCCTGGTATGTACAGTTTTAATCAACAACAGTTCACGTTTTGCAGCATTAACACTTCACTTAAACGGACTTTATACAGATTTTAACACGAATAATGATCGAATCCCGATACTATATAGTTTAAAGTAATAAACCACTAAAATCGTTTCAATCTTTCCACTCTCTGAGTTTGTACTTTAAACCGAATGAAATTTTAAAGTGTTTCTTTACTTTGCATTACCGATGAACCGGTTTTTTCCTGTTTTGTTGACTAAAAATTGTACTTGAACACTGAATTAATCATACATTTATACAAGTGCATATAGTGTTTGTACAGTCAAAATGGCAATCATGTTAAATTGAAACGCCCTCTCAATAGACATTTCCCGCGATTCTGTTCTGATAATAATGTTCGCACGAAATATTAAATAACCGTTTTCGTGTATGCACCAGATACTATAAACTCGTCGATATTGGGTGTCGCTTAATGTGTGTCAGGACTTTAGCGAGCTTTATTCAGCAATAAAACTTTTAGTTGAACTATTAACAATACAGATAAAATAAATCTTAAGAACGAAAGCACTTGGATTGAACATCTGATAAACTGCAGTTTGTATTTTAGTAGATAACAGGTCTAAAATGTATTTTAAGACAACAAATTAATATATGTAACATCACAGTATTGACTGTTTGTATAACAAATTATATAGATATTTTTGTTTAAAATCTGCTTACTGGATGTTATATGGGTGGTGATGGTTGTTTCTGGTGGTGGTGGTGGTGGCGGTGGTGGTGGCGGTGGTGGTGGTGGTGGTGCCGGCGGTGGTGCCGGCGGTGGTGCCGGCGGTGGTGCCGGCGGTGGTGCCGGCGGTGGTGCCGGCGGTGGTGCCGGCGGTGGTGCCGGCGGTGGTGCCGGCGGTGGTGCCGGCGGTGGTGCCGGCGGTGGTGCCGGCGGTGGTGCCGGCGGTGGTGCCGGCGGTGGTGCCGGCGGTGGTGCCGGCGGTGGTGCCGGCGGTGGTGCCGGCGGTGGTGCCGGCGGTGGTGCCGGCGGTGGTGCCGGCGGTGGTGCCGGCGGTGGTGCCGGCGGTGGTGCCGGCGGTGGTGCCGGCGGTGGTGCCGGCGGTGGTGCCGGCGGTGGTGCCGGCGGTGGTGCCGGCGGTGGTGCCGGCGGTGGTGCCGGCGGTGGTGCCGGCGGTGGTGCCGGCGGTGGTGCCGGCGGTGGTGCCGGCGGTGGTGCCGGCGGTGGTGCCGGCGGTGGTGCCGGCGGTGGTGCCGGCGGTGGTGCCGGCGGTGGTGCCGGCGGTGGTGCCGGCGGTGGTGCCGGCGGTGGTGCCGGCGGTGGTGCCGGCGGTGGTGCCGGCGGTGGTGCCGGCGGTGGTGCCGGCGGTGGTGCCGGCGGTGGTGCCGGCGGTGGTGCCGGCGGTGGTGCCGGCGGTGGTGCCGGCGGTGGTGCCGGCGGTGGTGCCGGCGGTGGTGCCGCNTGTCACGTAGTCGCTTATTGTTCGTTTTCACGTCATGCGCATATTGCCATAATGACGAGATTCGCATCAATTACATTTTGCTACATTGCGAATAGGGCAAGTCCGTCCCTTTCCAATAATATTAATTACTCCGTATAAGGTGAAACGAAATATTCAACAACAACGCCATATACGAATTCTTGTCCAATTTAATATCTATTATAGTTCATATTTTCAGTCATACAATTACATTCTGATAACTACATGATTGGATCTTTACCGATCCGTTCGCCTCGAAATCTGTATCAAGTGTGTTCCTAATCTTACAAAACTTGCTTACAGGTGAATTTGCATAAAACCCATTTATAATTTTGATTGGTCAATAGTGTTCGTTTATGCACGTGCTTATTACTGGTTGGTTGAATTGCTAAACCTGGGAATGGAGAAACCATTATTCAAGTATTTACATGCTTATCAACATGGTGATATAAAGTCTTAATGTACAAATACTTTGATGCAAACAAAGCACCACCCTAAATCCCTTATGTCAACAGCGTTGACCACTCCATCAAATAAATGCCTTCTTGAACATACAGACTCTAGATATATACTATCTTTGATCTTTCACCTTGAGATAAACTGTCCAGCATTTTGAACCAGTTTCTACATGCAAGAAATCAACCCAAATATTTTGAACACTTATGAACATTATGTTATATATGGATACATAATTAATTTATGTATTAATCTATGTTACGTTACAATCAGATCAACACAATGTTTAAACAGATTCCGAACCACTAAAGTACAGCTTCCTTAATTGGCAAATAAATGTTCTACGAGCAAAGTTAAAGTGACAGTTTGCGGATATATATATATAAAATGACCTAATTAATATTCATGATTCGACAGGTTAATTCAAACCTAAACAAACAAAATTGCGGATACGGGCGAATTTAGCGGAGACAAGGTAAGAACAAATGCAAATACATCTGTTACAAACGGAAACTGAGTTGCAACGGTACGTTTTTGCTAAATCTATGTATTTATCTTTCATATGCTAATAATGTTTAGCGAAAGCTAAATATATAAATTTATCCCATCATCAGACGTGCATTGTCAAAATAACCCACTTAGGAATATATTTTCGTTTATTTTCAACACTTTTGAAATATAGCTGTCACGCGCGGCGGACTACTTTTTTGGATTTATACATGAACTGAATGTTTACTTTTCAAATCAATATACCGTATATAAATTAAAGCCGAATTTCATCTTAAAATTATCTCAAAACCGGCATTCCGTACTTTTATTTTTCATTCAATTGATTGCGCAATTTATGACGTATCTAGTGTGACGTAATTTCTGTGACGAAACCCACCAGTAATTTTGTACTGACGTAGCGTGTGACGAAGTGGAAAGTTTATCGAGTTCATAAACACATTTGAAAACAGACTAGTGATAGGATGGCATAAGGGTCTTTATTTAACTATGCCAAAATAATTATTTAAGACCCTACATGCGAAATCGTCAATTATTGTGTTAAATGGATTATTTATGGATTTTAAAGGATAATTAAAGGTAAGAAAGTATTTCGAACGTTTTTTGGTTTTTGATTGTACAACGTCGTCTTTTCAACAGAAAATGGAAGTACATAATTGTAACTGTATTTTTAATAGGATGGGATTTTAGTTGTCATTGAGGTAAGCGTGTTTTTATACCAAATGACGATGAAGTAATCAATTTTGTTTTGTGTGCAAAACTTTTAACTGCCATGAAAGCAAACAAAACTGACGAAATTAAACATGGTAATTACATAACTTTAGTGAGTAAAACAAGAAGCAGAAGATGTTTGACTGTGTTATGCCAGTTCAGTAAAAAGTGTGTAAAAAAAAGAGTTGTTTATTAACTAAAATTTACATTATCGGCGGGGATAAATGCTGAATCATGCCTGACGTTAGTTGAAACTGGCAGCCGTTATTTTGTTTATTGCAGTGGTGAAACTAGAATTTTAATCTGAACAAAAGCGTTTGTGTTCCACTTGAGTGTGTAACATTTGGAATGCTGATTAAATTTGAATCGAAGCATATTTTGTCTTGTTACTCTGCTTTTGCGTGGAATTCCTTAGGACTATTTCGCGTGGCGTTAACGGGAAAGATCAGAGACAATTTTTATATTACTACGCAAGGTTATATTTAGTTAATTTAATCTGATTTCGATTTTTGATTGCATAAGAAACAAATTAGATATAAAAAATGTAGGACAAATAGAATATTGATGGGATAAATCGAATACTAGGTCGTTGCCGAATAAAGCGAAGTTCATTTTGCTCGGCTCGAAAATCTGAACCACGAGCCACGATTTTCTAATCCTCGCAAAATAAACTTCGCTTTATTCGGCACCGACCTAGTATTCTCTATATGCATAACTCGCGACGCTGCAATGATTTTCGCATGTATTTATGATCATTTATATATTATTTTATCGATTCAAAATCGATTTTGACCAGGTGTTCGATGTCAACCTCGATAAAAAATATATTTCAATGAATGTATGTAAAGTTTATTTCTCGCTATATGATTTATATGCAAAACAAAGATCTATTCCGCGAACTGTCACTTTAACACAGGAATAATAAAACTCCTGAAATATGACCAAAGGACAATTTCATGTTACCGTTCGTGTGTCTTTTAGTTAGTTTAATTTAGGGTAAACCTATTTGAGCCTCAATATAATTAAAACGCTTCATTTCCAGGTAAGACGTATTTATTCGTGTTCTTGTTGGAATCTAAAGAACGCTCCCTAAGTGGGGATCGAACCCGTCATTGAAAGACACCATATCCACTACGCCATGGCGACGGCGTTTTTTATACAATCAATCGACATGAAAATATATACATATAACATTTAACATCAACACTGATAAAAATTGAGGGCAATAACATGTATACGGAGGCTAAATTGCAAACATACCGCCATATGGTATGTATATTATAAATCGTTTTTTGGAACAAAATGAAATGGCAAATATTAAATAAAAATAGTAATCGCGCAAACATGCTAATCAGAACAAAGGTCGTGAGAAATAGAGTGCATAATTTAAACCGTTAGTTTGTTGTTGTAAAAACACGAGACGCACCCCGGTAGTACGAAATTTATTATCAAACCTAAATGCCAACTCTTTTTCTTTAAATAATTGCGATGGACTGAGCAATATTTGTATCGCCGCATAAGTGCACAATTGCCTTTCGCCATTTGTATCGCAACATATATATATATATATATATATATATGTTTATATGTCAGCGCAGATATTTACATCTTATCATACTCGTATCAACTGCCAAAATCAGATGGAAACATTTTGTTTAATAAGGCATGATAAATAATTATCAATTTTACCAAAAGAAGTATGTGTTAGTTTTGAGATAATTTATACATTCAAACTGAATAAAGATGTGATATTACCTAAAACACTAATCACATAATCATATTTGAACTGTTTGTTATTGTTAACCATAAAACTGCGATACCGAATGTAGTCTACATACAATTTTCGTTTTGAAAATCTTGAGGCCTAATGCTGAAAACGAAATGGTTTGATTATTTCGTATAAATTTATAATCTATCGTTTCTTAAACATTTTCTGAATGTGCAACTGCAAGCAAAAGTTGCATCAGTGTAATATACCGCCTAATATGTTTCGAATTAACTCTGAAGATGATCACTTCATAAACGGTATGACTATAAAATTCACACCAGAAGTCAATTGGTAGATTTGTTTTAATGAAAATGTGTAGGTTATATTTCGAATTAGAACACAGTATTTGGTAAACTCATACCATGGGCCTACATTTAAGTTAAGCTCCACTGTAACCACTATTATATAACATATAGTATCATTTAATAGGACATTGTGAAGGCAATTATGCCATTACGCGGTGACACACATTTGCTAAATTCGTCGCTATTATGCCATTAGGCGTTTACAGACCAGCTTTATAGTTAAGGTTATTATTTTTATAACACAGCTGGTATTAAGTATTACATGTATTACTCATAGAAAACGAAACGAAGTATAAACATTCTTTACAAGAAGAGCCATGTGTGAAAACATTTCAACAGCGTCGACTTCCATAGTTACCACTTTAATCCTATTTTGGACACATGTTTATACATTTTCCGAAGGATCTTTTGTACAATTTGTTTTGTATAAGATTCATACCAAACATTGCATCACAGGTGCCGAAATACCGCAAAAGACGTAGACACATACTCAAAATGCCTATTCTTTTTGAGCACTCATAATTTGTAAAAGATTAATTATAAAGCATTACGATCGCGAAAAACTATTGAATACTTATTTAAAAAATGATAAATTTTGTGACAACATGTTAATAGCTTTTGTAAAGTTTAAAATGCAAGACACAGTAATACGTGTCACTGTGGCCGAGAATTTAATGTAATGAACGTTTTTATCCAAATGATAAAGGTTACTTTTACATTTTTTTCATTTTTTAATTGCTTGTTACTATTCTTGAGATATTTTTATTCGATGTAAAAAAAATATTTTAATTTTAGGCATCACATAACACATTACAAAATGTGCCAAAATATATGTACAAGTCGCATGGAATACTTACAACATTACAACGATTGCAGTTAAACGTATGGAAAATGATATATACTGTTTGGTGATAGTTTTGTAAAATGATGATTAGTGTATATAAGTTTATTTTATACCATTTAGTCGTTCACGGAATCACACATGCAGAATGTTTTTAAATTATTTTCGTATAATGTGCATTTTTTAAAAACAAGTACAGCTTTATGAACGATTTTGCTCATTCGTATACTGAATTCGACAAACCCACATGTCGGACTTATTGACATGACTCTCTTTCAACTGACATTGCACGACAACAACAAACATTGCATGACAACAAAGAATTCATATTAAGTCATTTCGACTGTTTTCGAAATTCCAGTTATTGGTTTGCGCTCCTTGTTCTCGATGTATGTTTTCACTTTCTTGAGATAATGGAACTGCATATATAATTACACTATTAGAGTAAGCAATATATGTTATTCACTAATGTATTAAGGGCAGTGTACAAAAATTAATATGTTACTATTGTCATGCCACGCACGAGGCGAGAGGGTCTTGTTGCACGTATATTTATATGAACACTGTTACTTTAGTAGATTCTCGAAGTGCTCACATATTCTATCGTGACACACGTTTGACTGTCATCACAAGCTGTTGTAGACTGTTTTTCCCCCTGAGCCGTTTGATAGGGGCTGATTTTTCCATCGGGATGGATATCATCCATTTACAGCAATTGCCAAGAGTGTGATATTACCGGTATATAAAAGATCATTTAATTAATCACTAGGTATTCCCTATGCAAAATGTGATACAAAAAGTACTTTTAATGTTATATGCATATAACATTACATGTTTACTGAATTTCATTATTTACACCTGAATTATGTACAAAACAACATTAACAAGTGCGATTAGCTGAATGACTTAAAGGGACTGTAAACCACGAATGACGAAAAAAGAAAAGTTCTAAAATACCGTATTTTTTTTTTACAATTATTAGTTTATATTGATTAAAATTACGTTACCGTTTAGCGCTAATTCTTTACGACATATAATTTGATGGAAAATAAACCGAAACTGAGACGAAATTTCTACTCAGGCGACTACAAATAAGTTGTGTTCCATTGAGAACATACATAACTGCTTTAAGATATTTTAGTTTTAATTATAAAAAAAAATATATAATATAATTATTTGTCTGCGATGTATGAATTTTTGCCAGTTACGCCAAATGTATGCTTTAAGATCATCAACGTTTTCGCAAATAGGCAAAATGTATCCGACATTTCAATCACCGATGTAATTAGGACAAATAATGTTGTTTTTTTTTTAAAATTAAATACAGACAGTGAACAAGTGGAATGCTAGTATGTTTAAGATTTTTTTTTGCATCAGTTCATTATTTTCCTATGAATTCCTTAAATATCAATACACCAATTTATACAGATTATCCCATGGGGTGAAAACAGATCCGCACCAAAAATTGTCACAGTAAAACATTAAAAAAGAGACGCACTTATTACATTACGTATTCAACCGTTCTATCATGGCATGGCGATATAAAACCATGCAAATAATGGCTTTATTGACCTTGTAACCGTCCCATAGCGGCTGTTTAAACTGATCTGATCTAATTACACGTGTCCCAAAACATAGTAGTCTTGTTTATGTTTGCATTTGGTTTAAATCATGCTTAGTGTTATTAGGAGTTATACGAAACTACGTAAACGACGACAATATTATTTGTCATGGGATTAGAACGAGTCACGAGAGAGAGAAGTCCTGCAAAGTATGAGAGGAATTCAACACAAAATGATTGCTTAATGCAAATAAACTTCAGTGTTATTTTATGAAATTGTATCTGTGTATCATGTCTGTGTGTTCATGTATTTTGTTGATGAACTTTTTAACTAAATGTTGTCTCAACAAACCGATAAACAAAACTCACAATTGTGTTTTCTGAAAGTTGAAATTCTTATGATATCACGACACTTGTTACACTTAAGTCTGCTTGAAATCAATGCTATTCATGCAACAAAGCGTGTAAGCACAATAAACTAGTATATATAATAACAATTCAAATGCAGATTAAGAATGCCGAATACCGATAAGAGTATTTCGTGAGGCTTCAGAAATTTTAATCACTAGCCTATGCCATTTAATTAGTGTTTTGACCGGTAAAAAAAGTATCTCTACGTGACAATCGTTTGATGTAGACTATTTCTCAAAGAGAGGGTGACATAGACTGAATTATCTAAAGGAATTATAAGCATTTTTTCGAGCAACTGCCAAGTTTTATACCACATTGTTAAACATAGATCAGTTTTTTCAGCTCTAAATGTTAATTCAACGTTCAATATTTTTTTCCATTTAAACGATGGTTTCAAATTATGAATCAGTAAATGACCCATATTTGAAATAACTTCTGCAATCAACTTCGTGAAGCCGGGTCAAACTGCACAGAAATAGCCGATAAACCTCAATCCTCAACGGCGCAACCGGATGGAGCATGAAGGTATAAATTGACAAAAAGCTGGTTTTGTTATGACTTGTAGTTTTAAGACATTTATTTAAAACATTGGCGAACCTCTATATTTTTTTAAGAAAGATGTATTTGCTGCACCTAGACTTTCCCGTCCCATATTCAGTTATGCCGTACAACAACAATCACACTGAATGCCATGGCAAGTTTGAAAAGAACTTTGAGAAAGGTTTGATCGAATAACATAATCCAATCTTTGATTCACACATCACAAAAACAATAGTGTAGATAATTGTATACTGAATTAAAAAAAAAAAAAGCACAACGGAACTTGAGTTTACAAATAGAGTTGTATAATGAATATACTATGGAATTCGGATACTTGAAAATATGAAAATTACCGTATCGCATACTATTGATTACCTGGAAAATTTGCGTATACAGCAGACATGAGATTTTACTTAAATTACTCTAAATAAAACATATGCATTAAGCAGATTTGTTTTCCGTTAATAAATAGAAACGATTGCATCAGTCTTGTAGTGAGACCAGTGCATCTTAAAGTTTATGAATCGGTAAATTATATTGATATGTAACTGTCAAGGAGGGTTCTCTTTTCAACTTAAGTTTTTGCTCACTCTATAAAACTAGTTTTACCCTCGAGTTGACAAATATAAATGCTTTAGCGAATTAATTCACAACATGTCAATATCAAAGTATTGAATATTTTAAGTGGTACGCATTTCCAACAGGCGAAATCCGTAAACACATACTATAGGAAAGATAACGAGAGAAAAAGCATAGTGTTGCTTTCTTCTCTTCCCTACTGCTTCTGGCCCTCTATGTAGGTTAATAAATTCGTTTAGTTCCTCAACTTAAGTGACGGTTTGTATATTTGGTATTACCAGCAACATAAGTAGCTTTTAATTTGCAACGAGCCCAACATGTTGTTTTGTTAATACTCGAACAAATAAGCATGGGACATACAATGCGTAATGTTTTATAGTGACCTTATAACCCTCCCAAAGTGGCAGTTTTATATCAATTGCCTAATAACATCTGTCCCGATAAAATATATCCATAATGTTTGTATCTCATTGTGCCAGGAATTTGGTTAGTGTGATATGGATTGTGTAGAAGCATATTAATGTCAAACATTACCCATCGGGGTTAAAGGGTCAGAACCAAAGTTATTCTGGTCACGTGCCACAAATAAAGGACCGCGAAGGTGTGTTTTATAGAAATGCAATACTGCTGCAGCTTCTTGAGTTTTACTTCTTTATTTTGAACACTTTGTGTTCTACTCGGAATGCGAATTATATAAACTATATGACAAAGTCAGGTTGAAATACTAGGATAAATACGACCCATGGCTACTGTTCAAACACATCGCATGTATTGTTAAATATATATTTAGATGATATTTTTGTTTGTTTTATTAGTGCGATATATTTGTATGTATGAATCTATAAACCTGCCGTTAAGAGTTATTAATATTTCTTATCACACTTGTATAGTTTTGTAATTATATAAACATGTAGTGTATGGCAAATTTAATTCATGGGATAGAACATATTTTAAACGCCAATTAGAAATTATCGTATTTATAAATATAACGCTATTAGCTATATGACTTTGTTATAAATTATCTTCTTGTTGCGTTTTCATAAAAATAACTTGTTGAACATAATTGCAATTTTTGCATTTAATAATCATTTTTTAAGGTAAATTTTCATAAAATAAACACTCAGGCTTTGATGGTTTCCGAAGAATATTTTTAGGAGCATTCAGCTGCCAGTTGGTCTGTCATTACGTCCCATTTATGAATCATGTCGACACCATATAAAGTAGCATTTTCAATGCTTCAATATCAATTTTCATTAAAAGAGGGAAGTAATTTTACTCAAACACGTTTAAAAGAAACCAACAAAGCGAAAATATTTCCTGTGAAATTGATGAGTGTCACTTGTATCATTGAAATTCGCCTTGAAACATGTCCGCAATAATGCAAAGCGAATAATAAAATGCACAGTAAAGTAATGAAAGTAATGCATTTTACAGGCGTTGTTTGAAAACTACATATTGGTTAATTGTTTGAATCACTGTAAATACGTTCCATGGTAACAAAATAAGTGCAACATAACTTTGACAGCATCTCTTGAAATATAATAGAAATGGCTGACACCTCATCGTCAATACTAAAACTACAACACATTCAAATGCCATGATGTGGAAATTACATATGCACATTTCTGCAAACCAATTGTAACAATCCGTAAATTAGGTCTTCATTTTTCTAGTTTTTTTCTGATTTTAAATAAAGTTGTTTGCTATCAATTACTGTTTATTTGCATACAATTCGTTTCTTGATTGGAAATCCACAGTCGACCTCCAAAACTAAGAACACTTTTGAGTCTTTATTTTATGCCAACGATAAAACTTAATGTGATTTTTTGTATCGTAATGCCAAATGAAAAACGTGTTATCTTAGTATAATGACATTGTTTTAATGATTAACTATATTCTTGTCAGGTTTGCTGCTATTGGCTATGAATTGACACTGCTATGAGGTTAACGTGAATTTATACTTGTGTATTTTGAGAATTATTTTTGGCTAATCAATCGATTAAGTTAAGTTGCTGGTGATGATGATGATAAATATGATGACGATAATGCTGGTGTTGTTAAGAATGACTGTGATGCTGTTGTTAATAATAACATAGTTTACGAACTCAACATTATTTAATGCGGTGGAGCGGTGGCGCGGTAGCGCGGTGGCGCGGTGGCGTTGTGGCGCGGTGGTGCGGTGGCGCGGTGGCGCGGTGAAGTTTCATAAATACAACGAAATTTTGCAAATCTGAAATTATTGTTTTTCTTTTTTGTTTTTCTATTTTGTCAATTTACCAACGTGAACAGCTCCCTTTAACGAATTGTTATTGATCTCATATTCGCTTGAAGTACTTCACAAGTAAACGATGTATTTAGTTGAACATGTTATAAGTATTTCAACTTTAAACGTTTCAGCAGAGAAGTATATTTGTTTTTCAAAGCGTTTAAAAATAGCACAACTTGTATTGATGGTAAACTTCAAGTTTTTGTGTTAAATATTTGAGCAACTGGTGGTAGAATAATACATACATGTATTGAATTTCGCATTTAACGGAGTAACAAAACAAATAATTTTGAAAACATATGTGTTATTTTAGATTGGAATAGTTAACATAAGCGTATCAGCACAATTTTTAAAAGATGCCAAACCACTGAAGTACAGCTTCCTTAATTTGCAAATTCATGGTCTTCGAGCAAAGTTAAAGTACGACTTTTGCTAATAAAGTGGCGAAGAAGACGTTCTATAATATTATATTCGCTATTGCAATCTTGCAAACATGTTTAACATATTTTACATTTTGACAGTTCCGATGCCTAATTTTAGAGGGTAATATCATGTTACCAATCGCGTGTCTTTAAGTTAGTTTAATTTAGTGTAAACCTATTTTTATCTCGCTTGCATCGAAAGCCTCAAGTTTACTGAAACTCTGTCGAGTATGTGTCCATGTTTTAATTGACATAAAACAATAAACAAAAATAACAAATACAAACTGGTAAAAGTAGAGCGCATTTACAATTGCACACTTACTGTCATTTGATGTTTATATAATAAATCGTGTATTTAAACAAATTGAAATGACACCTATGTCGTGATGCTCGGAGAAAGCAATTTACACAGGCAATTTGCTGTTCTTAAAACACGAGACGCACCTCTGTGGTACTAAGTGTATAATCAAAACTAAATGCCAATTCTGTCTCTTAAACATATTCTGATGAATAGAGCAATATGGTGTCGCCGCGTGATGGCGAAATTGCGTTCGCGATTTATACCGCATGACAGAGCAGATAATTATATCGTAAAATACTCGCCTCTACTGCCGTATCAGATAGCTAAATAAAGGCGTTGTATAAGGCATGGGTAGTAATTAACAATTTTACCCACATGAAGATGTTTCATGTTGAGATAATTCATACATTCATACTGTCTGATGATGTGATAATACCTAATGTATCAATAACATGAATTATATTTGAAATATTTGCTATTGTTCAACATAAAAATGCAAAACAGTATGGTGTCTACATGCATTGCATTTTGTTGAAAAATCTTGCAGCTTGAATGATAAAAATGAAAAAGTTTGATTATTTTGTATAGATCTATGATATTGTGTATCTTAAAAATATTCTGTACGTACACTCGCAGGCAAACATTGGAAACATGTCATGTGCCGCCTGCACGAACGTTCTGAGAAACGAGTTAGTCGAATGTGTTTTGAATTAACTCGGAAGTAGATCACTTCATCAACGGTATGACTATAAAATACACACATAAAGGCAATTGGTATGATTGTCTTTTATGGAAATGTGACGGCCACATCCCGTTTTAGAACACATTCTGTGATAAATTCATACCGTCGACCTCCATTTATTAAAGCTCCACTGTAACCACTATTTTATTATATATAGTATAATTTAATAGAACATTGCGAAGGCAATAATGTCATTAAGCGGTGCCATACACTCTCTGAATGAATCGCTAGTATGCCATTAGGCGTTTACAGACCAGCTTTATATATATAGTTATTATTAATCATAACACAGCTGGTATTTTGTATTATCTTTATTACTCATAGAAAACGAAAACGATGTATAAAATCTTTTTTAAAGCAAGAGCCACGTGTGAAATGTTTTCAACCGCGTCGACTGCATAGTTACCACTCTTATATTTAAGACACATGTTTATACATTTTCCAAATAATTGTTTTCCAAATGTGTGTGTCTTAGATTCAATCCATATACGAAACATACAGTATAGGGGTTGAAATAACACAAAAGACGTAGACTCATACCCAAAAGGCATATATTTTTTTAGCAATCATCATTTGTAATAAATTAATTATAAAGCGTTACAATCGCAAAAAACTGTTGAATACTTATTTTTTTGTAAATCTAAAATCAATTTTGTGACAACATGTGAATAGCTTGTGTAATGTTGTAAATGCACAACACAGAAAAACGTGTGACTATGGCTGATAATTTAAGGGAATACACGTTTTTATCCTAATGATAAAGATTACTTTTACTTTATTTGCTTGTTAATATGCTTGAGACATTTTGTTTCGATGTAAACAATAAATGAATTTTAACGCATCAAATAACAAATTTCAAAACACTCCAAAATATGTGTAAAAGTCCCTTTGAGCACAAATACAACAATACTTGCGCATTAAAAATTATATATCCAGCACAGTGAAAGTTTGGTCAAATGAAGTAAAACAAAATGCAAATATCTATAAACTCAGGAATATACACATTCAACAAGATATACTTTTATTATAAAGCATGTACATGTATGCACTGACGGAATCCGAGATGCAGAATGATTTAAATGTGTGTTCGTATAATGTGCATTTTTTAAAAACAAGTACAGTTTTATGAACGATTTTGCTCGTTCATATACTGAATTCGACAAACCCACATGTCGGACTTATTGACATGACTCACTTTCAACTGACATTGCACGACAACAAACATTGAACGACAACAAATAATTTATATTCAGTTATTTCGACTGTATTCATAATTCCCGTTAATTGTTTACAATCATTGTTCTCGATGTACGTTTTCCCTTACCGACAAAGCATTTCGTTGAGTAGCTGGAACTTCATATAATAGCAATATTATAGATAGCAATATAAGTTATTAAAGTATTTATTCAGAACATACCCAGGGATGTGCTTCAATTTATCTGTTAGTATTGTCACGTCATGAATTAGAGGAGAGACTCTTGTTGATCGTGGACTGATATGAACAATGCTATTTATAGTGAAAGTGCTCGCATATTCTATCTTGCCATTACAAGCTGCTGTATCCTTTTTGTTTTGCCCCGAGCCGTTTGTCAGACGATGTCCTTCCCATAGGAATGGATATCATCCATTTATAGTAATTGCTTAGAGTGATACATTATCGTTATATAAAAGATCAATTAAACAATTGCATAAATAAAAAATAACCATATGCAACATATGATTCCGAAAGTGCTTTTAATGTTTATACATATAACAGGATGTGATATTAATTAAATGTATACTGATTTACATTATTTACACCTGAACTAAGTACAAAAAAACATTACAAAAGTGAGATTAGCTGAATGACTAAAACGCTATATTACCATTTTGATATATAGTATTATAAAACATTGTGCTTGTACGTCGATGTCGTATATTCTTCAAAATATCCGTTATTACAATAAATCATAGTTAATCGTTTAGGGAACTATTCAACGCAGGCTAAAACTAACAACTAGTTTGAGTAATATTTTTGTTCCTAGGCAACTTGTAACATATGGCAAACGTTCGCATATCAGAGCAAATTGTTACTGCTGATTTTGACTCTTATATTAAGTATTCTGCACCAATGCGCGCACAACTGTTTTGTTGGTGTAATAATTACAACTGATTGCATGTGTATGTGAACGCTGCATTCCATTAGGATAATCTGCCTAGACACGTGCTCTATTTAGCGCGAATATTTACTGAATTGACTGTCATACGTAAAGAGCGGAATACCGTTATTATTTGGCGTGGACGTTTACTATATATCATTTGAAGGAAAAAAAAACGAAACTGAGACATTACTACGCAAGCGTCTTCAAATTAAATGTGGTTCAAAGAGCTAAAATTACTGCTTAAATATAATTTGTCTTGACATAATGACAAAATATATTAGTGTTTGTCTTCTATGAATGGATTTAGGTAAGTTACGACAAATGTATGCATAAAGGCATTGGCTTCGTTTGCAACAAATAACAAATAAAACGTGTAACATTAGCATACTTAGCTCTATTCAAATCTGTTAATTATTTTCTCAGCAATTCCTGGAATATCAACTCCCAAATTTATACAGATATTCCCATGGGTGAAAATAGGAACGCGATCCGCTATAACAGATGTCAGAGTTAACCATTAAAAAAGACGCACTTATGAAATTATGTATTCAACCCTTCTATTATGGCATGGCAACACAAACTAGCACATAATGGATTTGTATTGACCTTGTAACCGTCCCAGAGCGGTTGTTTAAACTGATCTGATCACATGTGTCCCAAAACATAGTCATCCCGTTTCTGTTTTGCCTTTTGTCAATACCATGCTTAATGTGATTAGGAGCTATACGAATCTACGTAAACAACCATACTATTATTTGTCAGGAGACTAGAACATGTCACGAGAGAGTGAAATCTTGAAAAGTGTGAGAATAACTAAATAAATGATCGGCTAAGGCAAATAAACTATAAAGCTATTTTATGAAATTGTATCTGTACATTATACCACGTTGACCTGTTGTAGATGATCTTTTTAACTAAATGATGTCTCAACAACCTTAAACAAAACCATTAATTTTGTTTTCTGAAAGTTGAAACTCCAATGATGTCATGACAATTATATCCGATTTAAAACATGCATATTAAGTGCTGAGTAATTGCTTCAAAAATCATAAAAAAAAATTATATAGTCTAACGTGTAAAAATTCAGCGCGTTTTATCTCAATATGTTTCATGCAAAATAGCTTGTAGGCAATAAACTTTTCTATATAATGATTATGTAAATGCATATTCAGAATGACAAATACAGATAAGCGTATTTCGCGAGACTTCGGAATTTCAAATCGCTTGCCTATGCAATTGAATAAGGTTTGGTTTTTTAACCGGCAAATTAACTCATATCTGCCTGACAATCGTTTGCTGTAGACTATTTCCCAAGAGAGGTTGACAGATACTGAATTATCTAAAGGAATTGATAGCATATTTTACGAGCAACTGCCAAGCTTTGTACCACATTGTTTAAAGCCACAGTAACGCTCTCAAAATCAACGAATATTTCGTTAAATATTTCTTAAAATAAAGCTAATCCATACATAAATCACCATAAAAACACTTATCTTACAATGGCATGCACCAAACCTGTGCACACACCAGAAAGATATAGACAATGACCACAGAAGGCTTTGTGAGTCATAAGTCGCGTTTACACCAGCAAAGAAAGTGAACTCATAATACATAGGGCACTACTGGACAATGGAGAGATACACAATGATAAATTGTCGGGTGCTCTTGCAATGGTTTTTAACCGAAGCTCCCGAGGATAAATAACCCCATATATCTAACAATGATAAGTGAAATAGAACTAAGATATATACTTACTGCGGGCAGATTGTTTTCGTTTAGTGCATTATTATACCCGTTTCCATCCTTGTAGTTACTAGAAATACGATGCTAAAATTCGGCACATCTTCATTTGAGGCATGCTTCTTTGTGAAGTGTTGTAAATTGTATCATCGTATTTTATATATGTGGTGATATTATAACTTTAATATTCAAAGATATGCAAAATGTGTTGCTTGTAACCACATACACGTGTGAAGTGTTTCGGTCTACCCATTGTTTTCACACAAATTCCATTGATTGTATAATTAGACAAACTCATTGTCAAATACGCTATTGCAATATTGTGTTTGCAAGTCCTGTTATACGAGTGATCCTTTTTCGCAATCGACAGTCGTTGTGTTTTGCAATCATTGCCTATACTGTCTACTGGTTTTTTAAGAAGTGCTAAATCATTAACTTTAATAAAGTTGTCTGGTGCATCGCATCACTTTATTCTTGTTGATAATTGTTATCGATTAAATAATTTCTGACTGCAAACATGTTTGTCAGTTTTGTTTTGCAAATATTATTTAACAGTTGTGCATTAGTTTTCGGTCTATCGTTCATTGCATTATCGTCTTCATATTTCAGGTTTACTTAAACTGATTGCACGAATCATTTATTGTCAAAAGATGTTTGATGACATCCTTCGACTAGCGAAGAGAAAAAAAAATAAATACCTTGTATTCTTATTTATAGTGTGTCTATTTCGACCAACGCCTGGATTTGTACACGTTTTAATGATTCATTAGTTCCCTTTATGTGCAACTTTAGTAAAATTATACAGCAACATGCATTCACATACCTCTCTATTGCATCAATATAATGGTTGTATACTTGAACAATAAGACTGTGGCAAAAATAATCCACTTTGAGGCAAGACAATTGTACAAAAAGGAACATCAACAACTCCAAAATACACCAAGAACAACGACAAATAAAAAATGCGACATCAACATCGAAACTACAAACTGTTAATACTCGAACCAATAAGCATGGACATACAATGCCTCCTGTATTGTAGTGACCTTATAACCCTCCCAAAGTGACAGTTTTATATCAACTGCCTAATACCATCTGTCCCGATACAATATATCCAGTAATGTTTTTGTATCTCATTGTACCAGAAATTTGGAAATTGTGTTGCGGATTGTATAGAACCATATTAATGTCAAACATTCCCCGTCGGGGTTTAAAGGTCAGACCAAGAGTTAGTTTTTGAACATTTTGTGTTCTACTCTACATACGCTTTATATAAACTATATTACTAGTCGATATGGAAATACTAGGATGAAGATGATTCATTGCTACTGTTTAAATAAATCGCATTTATCGGGTACTCTGTATTAAAATGAGATGTTTCTTTTTTAGTATTGCGATATATTTGAATGTTTAAATGTATAATATTGACGTAAATACTTATTAATATTACTTATCACACCTGATTACTTTGATAATTATATAAACATGTAGTTTGTATTAATGAATGGAATATTACATATATTTGTGTAAATTTGAAATTATCGTAATTATAAATCTAACGCAATAAGTTCTATTAATGTGTTATCAATCATCTTCATGTGTGAATGTTATAAATATTTTGTGTTTACCTTATTCCAAAATTGCATTGAAGTATCATTTTTAAATACATTTTGTTAAATGAAACAAACATGTTGTGATGTTTCCCGAAGAATGTTCTGGAGAGCGATCAGCTGCCGGTGTGTCTGTCATTTTCTCCCGTTTAGGAATCATGTTGCCACCATATAAAACTTTATATCAAATGCTTCACTATCCATTTTCATTTAAAGTGGGATTTAATTCACTCAAAGCGCTCTGAAGAATTACCAAGTATGTTTTGTTGAATTGGTCAGAATTAATCGAACACTTTAAAAAGAAGCCAATAAGGCGAAAATGTTTCCTTTTGCAATAGCTTAATGTATGGTCGCTTGAATCTTGATATTTCGCCCTGTAACATGTCCTAAATAATGCAAAGCGTATAATAGAATACCCATTATAGTTATGCCTTAAACAGGCGTTGTTTAAAAAATTGTATATTGATAACAGGTTTAATGACTATACAAACGTGTCAAGGTAACAAAATAAAGACAACATAACATTGACTTGCTGTCTTGAAATATAATAGAAATGGCTGACATATCACCGCCGATACTAAAACCATAACAAAACACTTTTGAATGCCATGATGTGGACATTACCTAAGCATCTTTCTAAAAACCAATTCTAACAATCCGTAAATTTGATCTTAATTGTTCTAGTTATTATGATTTTAAGTTAACTTTTTTGTAATCAATTATTGCATATGTTTTGTGTCTGGATTGGTAATCCATAGTTGACTTCCACATCTTAGAACACTTTATGTTATGCCTTCGAGAATACTTAATGGCATTTTGAATCGTAATGCCGCATGAAATCTTTTTTCATATATTATAAAGACATTGCATAACTCTGTTCTTGACAAGTTTGATGTTATTGCCTTTTAATTTGAATTACGATGCTATGAGGTTACGTTAATTTATACTTTATGTATTTTGAGATCAATTGTTAGCTAAGCTAGCCACGAAGATTAGATGCTGGTGATGCTGATTATAATTATGATGATAATGCTGGTGATATTAATGATGATGATGTTGTTGCTGTTAATAATACAATTGCTTTACAAACGCGACATTCTTTAATGAAATATATGCAGAAAGCAACCAATAACTGATGAGAGCGATTTAACAGGAAACGACATCTAAGTTTAATGCTCTGACTGGTAAGTAACACTTTTTGGTTCTAGATCATTGAGAACCTGAAATATAACCGTAGGACACGGATAACCCCATATTCAACCTTTGTCTGAAAACTCCGCTAACGTCTAAACATTCTGAATCACCATTGTTGCACACGTTTACATGCTGGTTAATAAATGTATGCATATTGTGGGTGCCATGGCTCCGGTTATGTCCATAAAACAATATGTATGTGTAATGTAATATGCATATATAAGGTCCCCATGATGGTTAATGGACTCGATTTTTCTTCCCTGTAGCAGCATTGTATGTTTAGTTACGCGCGACACATTTTTTTATATTATTTTGATATTAAAAGTGTTATATAACTCAGGCATTGTTGAAAGACTAAAACCAACTGTTGGAGGGGCGCATGTTTACATTCTGGTTAATATGTTCTTATAGTTTCAGTCCTGAATACCAATGCTTTTTAATACCGCACGACACTCGATAAAACATGTTGTTTTTATAAAAGGGGTCAAAACTCCATTTAGTTTGCTAGATTTTTTTTAATGAGCTGTAGTGGATATATCTGGAATTACCTTCTTTTACCCGAGTCATGATATGTTTATGAAAACATGTTCTTAATTATTTTTCCCACTTAAATATTTTTATTCTATATGTCAATCAAAATATTGTCGCATTAATTTCGCTTAATTGTCATAAAATTGCTTTGAAAGCAAAAAAAAAAAAAACACACTATTAAAGGACTTGGTCTGTATGTGCTTATGTATTTTATTTTATTTCTTAAAATTAAAATTACTCAAGCTCAAGAACAAAAAAGATGAGAAATTGCTCTACCTTTTTCGCTATCGTTCAAAGACGAAGGCATAAGGCTCTGCGCTCGCTTCCGGTCACTGACCGCCGGCGGCACCCAAAACCTAACCATCGCCACCGGATCCGGTATCGGGGAGCTCGTCGTCGACCCCGTCCGCTTCCGTAAGCAGACCTATCAACCGAACAGGACTTGAACCTCTCCGTCAGCCGACGTAGTCCCTTGATAATCACGATTGTAACTTTAGATTTTAAGTCGTAAAAGCAAATTTAAAGTCGCAAAATTCCACACATTGCCAACAAATGTAGCAAAATCGCGTAAATGTTTCGTCGGAAATGCCCACACAGAACTCTTAAATACCCCCGCGCGCAGATAAGTGTCAGAAATTACCGTTCAGTGTCGCGAGTTGCTTCCAAAGTTTCACAGAATACCACAGAGGTTGGCAAATAAGAGCCGAAACTATTCTCCCTTTTTTCTCTGATGTGATGTTAGACGCGGTGTATGTTATTGAAATCCGGTTATCCTCCTTCCTGGAGTTTTGTTAAATTCACAATTCTGGTTGTTTGTGTGTAGACGTCGTTTTCGGCTCCGATTAATTAATTCCATACCCGTTTCACTTCGGGTGTTACGGGACCTAATGTCTTTTTCTGTTTCTGTCGCCGTTAATATTGTAGTGTACTGCAGTGTTAAGTTTACAGCGATGATGTTTTACATTAACTTGTAATTATAACTGATCATATTCATTGATTTGATACACTTCAATTCGCTGTTAAGGTTTTTATCATAGTCTGTTCATCTTAAACGGTAATTACAGTTTTCAAATTTACGCTACGACTTGCATTTTCTTTAATGTGCACTTCTATAGTAATGGATACAACTCATGCTAATGTATCACTCAAATACACACATCATAAATAAGTTGAAACGACAATGAAACGGTTGTGATTTAATCAAACTTAAATATCACCGTGTGTACTTTATGTTTAGTCATCTTCATCATTTACTTAATTCATTCCACTTCATAACATTACGTGTACAACTGTTCATTTGTCACAAGCAGACATGCACAGTTATATAGGTCAGTCTACTGGTCAAGTATATTTCATGTACCTAACTATACTGATGGGGCCTCTTTCAGGATGGCGCAACAAACTGTTTTCGTTACGCATTTCGTTATCCATTATGCCCTGAGGAAATACCCACAGGACAAAATAACCGTCTGTGAAAACATACGTGTAGATGATGTATTTAAATAAATTTATTTTATGTTACGAGTAAATAGTATTTTTTAAGTCGAAAGTCGTTAACACATTGATTATTAACAATATTTCAAAATAAGGTTGAGAGGATTTCATGTCGTTACCTACAATGATTTATCTTTTGTTTTCAAAATATAGTTTCACGTTTCTTTGAAGTAAGGTAATACTTTTTGATAAACCTGTTTAGGAAACCGTTAATTAATTGCGGCAAATTATCGCATCAATATATACCCGCGCAAAAATATCAAATGCAACTTGACGTTGGTGTTTGCAATCTAGTGCATAATAAAAGCGCCGATTCTTGTCTTCTTATAATAAAACTGAATACAGGCTTATTATATGTTTATTCCGGAAAAGAATTTTGGTATTTATGCAGTCCATGTGGTGGTCAGATCGGCAAGTTGCAGAAATTGAGAGTCAAATTGCGCATACACGGCAAAAACATTGTGACTTCTAGTGCTTGATTGTCTGACTTTTGATTGCGTTCCTATTCCAGCAACACAATCAATCGCATTTATTCAATTTTCAAAATGTTATTTCTAGATTTGGAATGCAATAAGTAGGTCCTTTTGGAAATTATTTTAGAATGATATTTATTTATTTTTAGGAACAAATATCAGACAATTGCGACGTTCTTAGAATTCATCGTCACGTTGTTGGCTTCTGAGGACGGATGTCTTATGTCACGATTATGTGAGGCATAAATTAGGTCAAGTGTCTTTAAACCTGTAAATCAGATAAAATAAGGTAACAAATGAAAATGTATTATATTACTTTGAAATTATATTAAGTGTTAGATGTGAAAAATAGTTATACCCGGGTGATGTTTATATTTATTATAAATGATCGATATGATATTGGACTAATTAAAACTGTTTGAGGTTTTATATATTGGTTTACTTTTATTCAACTACGTCGAAGGAACGTGCGGTCACCAAAGAAGCTGATGACTGGTAGTTCTGCTCAATGCAACATGTTTTTTGGGGAAATTAATTAACTGGAAACTCAAGACGTGCCCGAATATAGTCGTCTACATGATAAATGAATAAGCCTTTGTGTGCATCATACCAAATGTCATCGCAAGCTTACCATTTATGAGTTCAAGTCAGTGCAGCGATATAAATTTCAAAAGAGATATATTTGTCTGGCGATCCTTTTATTAAATCTACCGATATCTGAACGTTAAAATATGTGTTAGCCCTTAACTTACCAGTGAAAGTACATAACAATGTAAACATCACACTGGTTTACTAGTACACGTATTTAATCCATTTAAGCCTAGCGTCCTGTTTACAGGACATGCATGTTTTCAACCGGTGGTTTACGCTTATTAGCTGTGTCTGTTTACCGTTATAAGTTGGTATTGTTGATAAGCCTCCACTTGAGAGAAAAAGATGCAACATATACAGATTTTATTTATAATTGGCGAGAATGGTCAGATCTTTGTTTGTAATTGTGAGGAGAGGTGTATGAAAATGGCTAAGAATAATAGGTAAGTTGTTATTTTATTACCTAATGATAATTTCTTATAACGATTAGAATGAAAATGCGTAAATAATTCTTCTCATTTTGAATAACTACATTTGATTACAGAATTGTCATTTTTCCTTACTCAACTGTATGTTTTTTCTGTTTCCTGTTAACAGGACACTAGGACAAAACGGGTGTATGTTTTCTATATATAGATTACATTGGTTATTGAAAGTGTCATTGTTCCTTGCAGACGTTTTAACTTAAATGAGGTGTTATCGATGCTTGAAGATTACAATACCTTGCAAAGAGCTCATATTCATATACATCTACCCCCTGTTGATGATGTCACTGATGAGGACAGCGAGGAAGAAGATGGAAATGTTGAAATAAATAACCTGCCTGGACGCCAACTGAATGCATTAGCTTCTGTGACAATTATAAGGCCAGATGGACGTAGTACGTTGGAGACGAAGAAGACCAGGTAAGGGTTACTAATAATAATAAAAATGGTGCCGCTGCTGCTGCTGCTGCTGATCATGATGATGACATTAACATTTTATTATAAGAAACAATTTAGCAGTAATGATAATTATTATTTTGATAAGAATAAATCATTATTTGACCATGTCTCTTTATAGTTATTACTGTTGCAATATAAAAATATAAATGTTCGATGTAATCATTATTACATAATTATAAAATAGAACAATCTGTCCTCTTCTGTAGACTGAGTCATCAGAAGACACGTCAGTTTCCGACACAGATTCATACGAGGTTCCAGACAATATTCCGCTTGCTAGACCATCGAGGGCATAACGTCCAACAATACGAGTTGCGCTAAAAGAACCGCAACGCGCACAGAGGGCAAAACGCCCTATTCCAAAAACAAACGGACATGGAAAAAGAAGAAAGATATACTTCAACAACAGTCAGATCGATTTGTATGGCGTGATCAGGTTCCATACACTGAAAGGCTTCCATAAACTCCCGATGGTATTTTTCAGCTTTTCTTTGACGAAGACGTAATAGATCTGATTTTTGAGCATAGCAAGACATATGCCGGGTTAAGAGGAAATCATAATTTTACGGTATCTACAGATGAACTCAGAGTATTTCTGGCAATACTACTGATTTCAGGATATAGCACAGTGACCAGAAGACGAATGTTTTGGAGCAATGATACGGATCTTCGAAACGAAGCAATCACATATGCTATGACAAGAGACCGATTTGACCAAATCATGAAATACTTACGTGTCTCCGACAACAGTAATTTAGATCAAAAGGACAAATTTAGCAAAGTAAGACCCCTACTTGCTTTACTCAACGAGCGTTTCCTTTATATATTTTCGCCGCGAAAAAACCTGTCCATTGACAAATCAATGATTCCTTACTTTGGAAGACATGGCGCTGAACAATATATTCGCGGAAAGCCTATACGATTTGGCTATAAAATGTGGGCTTTGACAACGCCTCTTGGATATGTTCTACAGTTCGAACCCTATCAAGGAGCACGAGGTAGGCAAGCTCAAGATGATAATCACCTCGGTATGTGTGGATATGTTGTAATGGACCTGCTTTCAGAATTGACAAAGGACAATGGTTACCACTTGACGTTTTATAATTTGTTTACGTCTCTTCGGCTTGTGGATAAATTATCAAGCCTTGGCATGGCTTACACAGGGACCATATAAGCTAATCGGATAGAAGATTGCCCTGTTCGTGCAGTAAATAAGATGCAAAAAATCACCAAGAGTGACATATGATTATGAATATGATAAAAGTAATGGATTGATAGTTATTCGGTGGAACGACAACAAAATTGTCAACGTTGTTTCCAATCAACACGGAGTTGCTCCAGTTCAGACAGCCTCGAGACGGTCCAGGACAGAACGATAAAGGATTCGGATAAACCAACATTTTGCAATTACCCACTATAACAGGACCATGGGAGGAGTCGACCCCATGGACCAGAACGTAGGGATACACCGGGTTGGAATCAGATCGAAGAAATGGTGGTGGCCAGTGTTTACGTACTGTCTGGAATTAGCGGTTCAGCAAACTTGGCACTTGTACAGAGCAACACCAGCTGGACAAGCACAACCACTAGACCTGCTTGGAATCCGCAGAGCTATTGTCAAGGTGTTCCTTGCATGTGGACAGCAACGGGCAAATAGAGGTAGCCGCAGTACTGCACTTCGCAGACAGGTTCTTGACACCTTGCGGTTGGATAGAAAGGATCATTATGCTACTCAAAATAAACGACGCTGTGCTCTCTGTTCGAAACACTGCAACACATCTTGAACCAAGTGTAATGTCGGGCTCCATCGCAAATGTTTTATAGAGTTCCACACAATATAATAATGGCGTTTTTGAGACATTCATGACAAGTGTGTAAGTAAAAACTCGTGACTGTAAAAAATGTGAAACGACTTTCAGATGTTGCTAGTGCCTAGTGTCCTGTTAAAAGGACAACAGTTAAAAAAACTGTTGTTTGCATTCAATGTGAAGGATAACTATATGTTTTATGTTACTGCACACCTGATTTGCTGCTTTGAGCTATTGACACCATTAGTGCCTACTGTCCTGTTTTCAGGAAAACAGTAAAAATGTATAGTCTGTACATATAATGTGTTTTTTTTCTGTAAGAAGCTTGAATTTCTTCATTTCTATTCGTTTTTTATCAATTGTGTCAAAAAAATGAAAATTCAGGCATATATGGGTTAAGATTGTTATACGTTTATCGCCTTCATGTTTAACATTTATTAAATCACCTGGTAATACATTCCAAAAGCAGGTTTTATGCTAAAAAGATACATATTCAGGCAGTGTTGAATACTGAACGTACATGGCATCTGCATATGTACGTCCTTAAACATACATTTTCATGTACAATGCATAATACATTAAAGCAACTTCTAATACAATCTTAGGGATTTTTAATTATGATAGGTTCGATAGCATGTGTTGCCTTTTTGATAGCATGAGTTTTGATTTGGTTACGTTCTGCTCCTTTTTTGTACAGATATTGTTGGTCATAGTCGTATTGTAGAAGTCGCTGTTTTCAGATGGCGTAAGATTGATTCATGCCGACGTTCATAGCTTCTATAGCTCATCATCAGGCAAAAAAGAACGTTTCTTTTTTAGGAAAGAAAACAGATCATAAGAAGATGTTTATATCTCCAAGAAATACGGGATAAAATAAGCACACAGTGCAATACTTGTACAAAATGTTCTTATGTATCTTGTGGGCCGAAACGACATTTATGGATGCCACGGTATTCAGGGTCGCTCATCACTATTGTTGCTTTTACAACGGGTTAACACCTACAAAACGTTTTCCTACAAATTTTGTTTTTGTATGAATGTCAACGTCTTTACAACATTGGTCAAATAGTCCCGAGTAAATTAACTAGATACAAATACAATTTTGAAAATCCGTCGTGCTAATGTAATAATTACATGGCCTTGCTTCCATCCGTTGACTTGGAAATTGCAATTGTTTTTCCATTCTCCAAATTTTAAGTTAGCGACCGGTTAAAGATCAACAACTTATTCTAAGAAGTATCCAACTGATATATTGAATTTTATTCAACATTTCCATGATGCGCTGACACAGAGGTCTCGCATGAAATAATATACTTAATACGCATCAAGTAATACTATTTTCACATCAGCAAAACTATACATAAAAGATCTTCGCGCGACCTATTAATAGATCGGTTTCAACTTTGTTGTCATTACGGACGAGCACTTCCAGGGACACGTTCTGTAGACAGTCTTTTTGAAGGCTGAAGGTGAGAGCTCGTTTCCAAACTGGGTCAGAAACGTTATGGAGCGTTGACGTCTTTTTCTTCTTAACATTTTTCTCCGGGCCAGTACTCAATGAAACCTTAACGTACCGATCTGCAAGTACATAAAGAATAGTTCATGAATAAATAAGGATCTGGAAGTATATACACAAACTGTTCATTAATATATAAGCTTTCAGCATTTACACATTAACTCGGCATCTGATTGATTAATACGCATATGTGGCCTGCTTTACATACAAAAAACAAAAATGAGCCCTGTCGCTTTTAACAATAGTACATATCTGTATTGAATTAAATTTAAATGTAAATACGTGCATATAAATGGATGATTACAATCATATAATTTAGTTGTATACTCGCAATATAAAATTAAGGATGATATTAACTTGCGTGTTACTAAGTTGATCGTCAATGATAAGATGATTTTTATTATACAAAGCCGAAAATTCCAAGTATTAAACACAAATAGCTAAAACACTTTGGATTGCATATCGCGATTGAGTATTTGTTTCTATACATTTTTTTTTTAATATTTAGGGTTATGTGTGAATATTATTGATAACAATATCAGTTTGTACAAAGACGTCTTCAATCAATAGACTACTTATTTCATTTTGAGATTCTTGATGTTATTCAAGGTATTGCCGGTGAGTTTGAAATGGTTACTTTTAAAATGACCAAAGTGTTTTACGACCATTACTATTTGTAAAGTATGTTTCACAGGCATTTTAGCATCACAAGACCACAACAAAGCAGGAAAGCCAAGTGCCATGAACACCAGAACATCAATGAAACAAGATGTGACGTAAATTGAATGATTCACAGATAATTATCCGTCGAATAGTAACCCTGAGGCTTTCCAACACAAATTGCTATCTCGTACGCACGTTCTCGCTTGCTTGCTATCAAATCGATATGTTAGGTCGCAATCTTGCCATCCTTAATAGAAGCTTCTAGTATTTCCTCATGTAACCGATATTTCTAGGCCCTCTTCCTCAAGGCGTCTTATACAAACTTAAGGGAATACCTTAACTTCGAAAAAAAATGAATTATCTGATTAGTAAGTTTGTCATTCTTTTTAATGCACAAAACATGTTAAATGATGGTGAATAGTGCCGACAGTGTTACAATGTTGTATTGGTGGTATTGTCTTGCATTGTACCGGAAATTGGTTTTTGACGTAAATAACAGTTTAACGAACAAGGATTTATCTCAACATAATGATGTGTAGTATCATTATACCCATATATTAAATATAATATCATAATAATTTAGTGCGAAATTACCCAAACTGTTTTAGACTATGCGAGTGAAATTAACATTGTTAGTGTTAATTTCAGACAGTTACAGTCTGAATAACACTATGGAGATAACTATATGAAATCTTTGAAATGTTATCAACATTGTTACAAGCATGGAGAAAGGTATATTACATGAGGGTTGTTTGTACCAGAACATCGTGTTCAAAATGCATGATACTGTTATTTGGTGTATATTTAATGTTGCCCTTCATTTCAAAACATCTTCTGATAACACTGATTTGAATCATCAGTATTTAACATATTTAATGTTGCTATAGCAATCAGTATTGTTCTCTTGTATATAAGTATTATTTATGTCATCACACCAAATACCTACGCAATAAAAACTTCAACTTAGACAAACAGACCAATCAAGTTAAGTTCAAAAGTAAGTGTTTTACATGTACCTACCTATTTTAATGTTGCCTCGTTCAGTATATCGTATATATTCCTCGTTTTCATTACGACCACCGTCAATCTTTCTGCACTGGACAAATATCCAAGGGAGAATATTACTTCGCGGTTCTGAAAAATACCACAATTTAACGTAATTAAGTAATCGTATATCATGAATAAATAATGGTTGATGTCTAAAGCAACTTAAGCACATTACTGTACAAACTATCGGTATATGGCATAGGTAAACCGCGGCGTATATCGTTTCCTAAAACGACGTTTCTCCATTCTAACAACTGATTTATAACAGATGGTATAAACTTAAATCTTGTAAGCGTACTGTTTACTTTTTGTGTGCATTGTTTTCGGAATAATCGATGAACACATTTATAGGACCGTACAGTATCGCTATAAAGAACATGACATGGTTTTTCTGATCTACTTTTATCGAATAAAAGGACTGGTTCAAAGTTTCAAAAAAATACACTTTTCCTAACAAAATGTCAAAAATTAAAAAGAAGAAGCATGTGTTAACTACATTTGCACAAGCAAAATAATACTCCGTACGGAGTGAAATGTTCAGAATATGTGTTAATTTAATGTTAATAATCAATAGAAATCGTAAAAAAAGTGTTTGCAACAGTTTCCATCGATAATTTGGCAAAACGTATATAATCGATAAAGAATTTTAACTACATTTCAAATTCAAAAGCCTGCGTGGCGATTGGTTAGCTTGTTAGCTTTTAATTCTAGCTATCCCGTGTTCTATCCTGAAAAAAGGCACAGCTTTATATGTACAATGTACAATGTTGAATAACATAATAAACGTCACGACAAGTTATGTATAGTGATACATTCCTGCGTTTGGCATGTTTTCCTCACGCTTTCTCTCTATTCCGTTCAGCATGACGTCGAGCTGTGCATACACCGGTTGACATTTTTGTTTACATATTTTTCGAATGACATAACTACACAAGTATATTAATATAACTAGTATAACAACAATATAATTTCAGAAACTACTAATAGTACTTAACAGTACTATAACACCTTCTATTACATATACTACTATTAATACTACTACCACGTCTACTAATAAATAGTATTATTAGTAGTGCAATCACTGATACTTACTATTATATGCTGGAACAATTTGCGCCTAATTTTCCAATTATTCGGAAAGTATGAAGCCATATTTTGTAGAATAAATGGTAGACTCTTACTTTGACATACAGACAGACAGACGGACGGGTGGACAGACGAACAGACAGACGCACAGAAAGACAGGCACTTGAACCCATAGACGGACCGATAGACAGACTACTTGAACACAGAATAAAGATACTTATATAAGGTCCCCAGCCAACTGGTTATATATATACCGGTAATTTTAATAAATTATAATAAAATATGATATTATTGCTTGACATAATAAGATTGTTCTTGTCGTAAAAACTTACCATCGTACCACTGAAACGACCAATTTTCAAGACAAATCACAATTAACCATTTATATGGAAATCGGAGGACATGACCCCAGTTTTATTGATTTATGTTTGTTTTTGTTAAACGTCATTGCCAAATGTCTATATGTATGGCTTTTGGTCTTGCTTCACATAAGGGGGTTGTAGGGACTATAAGAATGATCTCCTGTTAATGCAATTTAAGTGGTTATGTTGTCTATATTTGATTTTATATTTTGCTTCATCATATTACAAATAGAGTGTTATACACAATATACCAACTTACTTACATAACAGTTTTTAAGGTTTCACAATTCAATACAAGGCATCTTTATCATTACAAGAAACATATAAAATAACCAAGAAAGGACGCTGGTCATAATTTCTGATGAATCAATATTTTAGGCAGCGTGATTAGTTTTCGGATCGAATAACGAGACCTAGAATTAGCCTCATGTATGTGTCTATCGAATTGAGACAAAAAACGCCTGGAACATATGTCGTGAATTGACATTTAATATGCTGACACCAGCTTTATATATCCCAAAAATAATTATATTTGACATACAAATGTAGGAAACTATTACTGGAAGGTATCAGACAAGTTTATGAATACTACTACACAATATTATGTTTCTTTGATCTTGATATTTTTCTTGATATAAATATATATGGTACAATAAAAAAAACTAGAATGGTACGACAAATATAGCATCAACTATTATATAAACAATATAGAACTGTGTGAAATACATTGATAAATGTACTGTGTTGTAAGACATCAGGCAACCAAGTTTTTATCAAACCACAAATTCCGAAAAAGTCCATATTGCATAACAACACAACGATTTTAAGTTTTACCATAAGTGAACGACGGATAAACGGCGACCACAAAAGCTCACCATGAGCACGTTTTGCCCATGTGTTTGTAGAATAATTACACGCTTTTTAAAAGATTGGACACCAATGTTTTTATTGGAATTGAATTGTATAGTTTATATTTATTGACATATAATCTTTCCCTATAAGATTGAGGATAATTATATTGTTTAATTCTCAATGAAAGTGTAACTGTCACAAATAATTCATACCAAAATGTAAATCGGGAAACGCACCTCTGTTATCACCTCATTCATCACATACAAGAGACAAACCGCCTTAAATTATACGTCACATTAATGTCGTCATAATGTGCGGCCATTGTTCAGTTACAGGTAAATTCATTTAAGTAATTTCCGGCATGCCATACACAGCGTCCGTCGTAACGTAAGCAATAAGTCACAGCAGGTTTTCCCGATAAAAGCAGCAATACAAAGTCTTTGTTGCGTACATAATAGACTCAATAAGTGCACGTCTAACATAATTGACTATATGTTCGCATGCATTCAATTATACATATCCATTGAAACTGCCTAATTGTAGTATAACAGTGAATATTTGCATCATAAAATATTAGTTTGTTGTATTTAAGTCTTAACCATCTAAAAGCTAACGAATTAAAACAAAAGGGTTTAAAAAATTCAATTGATGACTATTTAACAAAAATAATCTAATAGAGTTCAAAGTTCCAGACAGTTAATGATTCAAGTATACTAATTAACTATTTATTTTGCTCGGTCTTTTTTGCAGACAGAAATGCGGAAAATATCAGATAGAATTATGCAATCTCTTATACACTTTAGCAAACATAATCATGATTGACTTAAGATAATATGTTGCATATAGGATAAGGCCATGTTCAGCGTATTTACTTATTTAAGATATTGTACTGCATGTATAATTGCTGTTTCCAGATGGCATTTGCTTAGCAATCACTAGCTGAAGACGGATGTTAACGCCTCAATGGCTATCTGGAGCGTTGTGACGAATACCCTCGAAGCCGCATGTAGTGACACGTATTACTCACTAATAGCAATTTAAAGTTGAAAACGCGGTAAATTGTAAGTAAAAGTAATTGTCGCAGATGTACAACTTTATATTATAATGAATAATTCAAGCATTTTTAATGTTGTCCGTTGAATTAAGTAGCAGAAGTTCTTCAGACACGTTAATGTTTAGATATAGTAGACGTCTACGTGGTGGTGGTGGTGGTGGTGGTGGTGGTGGTGGTGGTGGTGGTGGTGGTGGTGGTGGTGGTGGTG
>VMBQ01001110.1:0-52008 GCA_007657795.1 Dreissena rostriformis | reverse complement strand
GATGACCTTGACCTTGATATTTCACCACTCAAAATGTGCAACTCCATGAGATACAATGCATGCCAAATATCAACTTGCTATCTACAATATTGGAAAAGTTATGGCCAATGTTAAAGTTTGTGCAAACCAACAAACAAACCAACAAACAAACAGACAGGGCAAAAACAATATGTCCCCCAGTATAGACTGGGGGACATAAAAAAACACACTAAAAATAGCCGAATTTGCCTTCACTAAATTGAAAATCAATACAAGAAGTAGGAGGCTTTCTTTCAAAGAAACTGGCTTTAATTTCGCCAAATACCCAACAATGTTTGTCTATTGGCAAATCTGATGAGAGGCTGTCTTCAAGTGGCACTTCTTTCAACAAAATACAAAAATATGTTCACACCAATCAACAGAACTGATTGACTTGCTACAGATCTTAGTATTGCTTGAGAATGGACCAATAGTTGTACAGTGGACATATCAAGGGAGACAACTTAGAGAAACAATGCGACTGTTCCTTGCTGATTCCCCCCCTTTCATTTTATGTACACACATTATTTATTGAATTTAAAAAAGAAAGATTAAGCTTTGATATTAAATATAAGCAAGCATAACAATGGTGTTGTAATATCCTAAATTACAAGAGAAAATGTTGAGGATTACACATTTCATGAATAAATATCATTATGAAATCTTTCAACGTCTCACCTTTCCTTTACTGTAATCCCACAATTTTAAGGTGCTGAAATGTACGAAAGTTAACACAAGTTAAAATATAGACACAATATTTAACACTTAACAATAATCTATTGAAATGTACTTCATCATGGCCCTAAGGCGCTCATATTGAGTTCACGGACAACAATTGCTGAACACTTGACCTGGTTTCCTATTTTTTTACCCCACTTGACCAAGATTCAAACATGGACATCATAATGTCAAGATAAATAATTATGACCAAGTGTCATAAAGATTGAGTCATAAATGTGGCCTCTAGAGTCGTAACAAGGGTTTTCTAAGATTTTACCATGTGACCTTGTTTTTGGATGCAGGTGACCCAGATTCAACCTCAATCTGATACTGTCAATTCTGACCAGGTTTCATAAAGATTGAGTAATAAATATGGCTTTAAGAGAGGTAACTTGGTTTTTATAAGATTCGACCATGTGACCTAGGTTTTTTACGCACATGACCCAGATTCAGTTTCATCCTAAATATTGCCACCATAAACATTCTGAACAGATTCAAAATCCACTTAGATATTGTTTAGATAAAGATTCTTACCAAGTTAATTAAGACTGGATGAAAAATGTGGCCTCTATATTTGTAACAAGTTAAAAGTTGATGACACACAACACACAATGCACAACGAAGCTGCATTCAATTAACTAGCTAAGAAGGGTCTGCATACACAGAAAATTACAGGTGAATGAACAAACTTGACTGACCATTATGATGTCTGCCTACTTGCTTTTTACAACTCTGCACCTGATCAGTGTAGTTCTAATCTCAACAATCAAATTCATTGAATTGATATCCCCTGCCAATTTTTATTTTTTTTGTGACGGACGGACAACACCTTTGGCAGGGGATAATAAGTGTATATGTGTATTAATAAATGCAAATAATCCACCAATTGATGGCCATATAATGTATTTAAATAATAATCTTGCTTTGCTTGTATAACAAATATGGGGCGTTTACAGTTAAATAAAACTTAATTGACTATCAACATTTGGATTTTTTTATTCCCACTTGAAAATGGGGAATTTTTGCGAGGGGGGATATATACTCAACAAGTGATGTGTTTGAGAAACACTATGCCCCCTTTTGAGCGATTTTGACCCATATATTTGACCTTTGACCTTGAAGGATGACCTTGACCTTTCACCACTCAAAATGTGCAGCTCCAAGAGATACACATGCATGCCAAATATCAAGTTGCTATCTTCAATATTGCAAAAGGTATGACCAAGGTTAAAGTTTTGGGACAAAATGACAGACAGACAGACAGAAAGACAGACAGGCCAAAAACCATATACCCCCTCTTCTTTGAAGAAGGGGGCATAAAAAGGTGGGAAATGGAATTGAATGAAGCCGAATATTTCAGGCAAAAGATACTTAGTAGTTGTATAAAACTTAAAAGATCAAATTTAATAGCATAATATACAGTAAATGTTGTGGTTGTGAACACTTGAATTAAGCCACTTTTGTCATATGCGACCATTTTGAAATCCCCCGAACATTTTCACTCTATTTTGATATAGTATTAAGCGACTTTTGTCTTACGCGACCAGTGACCACTGATTTTTGTGCATTTTGATGTCCAAATCTTGAAATAAACGACCACTTTGAGGTAAAAGTGGTAAATCTGTTGACCGTTCAGGGAAAAATCAGTGTTTATTGTTTATCTAAGCCGATAAGATGTACGATTACACCTTTTTGTTTTCACAACAGCCATTTTCCTTTGTCTTGGTAACCGGTTCTGACCGGTGTTGATGCAGACTGCGTATCAGTTTTTTTGTGTTGAATAATACAGTGAGGTATTGACGCACAGTCTACGGTTTAAATAGTTTACAATCTGGGATGTTAAGTGACAAACTTGATTGCCGAATTTATTGCAGAAACAATTCGCCGACGCGACAAACATTTTCATTGTTCACGAGAGGTGTGAAAAATAAACTATTAATCTGTAACATGTGTCGAAAACCGTTAATTAAAAAAAAAATATTGTAATTATGCTAATTAGTTTGTGTTAGCAAATTTTCCAATCAAGCCTGTTCATTTAGTTTTCAATCGACGTGTTTTATTTATTTCCCTATGTACCATAATCAAGTCAGATTTCCATAAGCTTACATGCAGAAATTAAAATGTCAAAACGGAAAGTGTTAACGTTAAATGAGAAAATTCGGGTATTGGAATTGTCTTAGAATTAAAGTGCACGTAAATCGCAAATGAGTTTAGAGTTTGAACAACCTAAATTCTCTGTGAAAACCATTTACATTGTATTTAGTAAATTTAAGAATAAGAGAAAACAAATAAAACACTTAAGTAAAACATTGTTGTATTCATTTTATTTATATTTATATTCATTTGATTACAAAAGTTGAAATCATTGTGTCAAAAGTAGATAATCCTACATCTGGATTTAAAATCGAAGGCCCGCATTCTTCCCAAATGATCTTTTTTTATTTAAAGACCATTTTATTAAGAGACCACTTTTGGTTTCTCCCTTTTGTGGTCTCTAAATACAAGATTGACTGTACTTATTGGACAACAGTTTACTTCAAGGCAAGTGAGTTGAATAAAGGTGATAGAGGGGGTAAACTTAAACACTACAGATTCAAACATTCTTAATCATTCTACATTATCACTTCTACATCATGCCAGTTATTTGAGACCACCTACTTGTCAAGTGTTGCTGCGAGTATGTATTTGCCGTTAGGTGAGAACTTGACAAACGAGACTGGAGGGTTATCATCATCTATCAATGTCTTCAAACACTGGCCAGAGGCGGTGTCCCATATTCGACTGAAATACACAAGAGTCTTTTCATAGAAGGAAACTCTGGGTGTCATGTAAACTTGTGCTTTACATGACAGGTATGTGTATATGATACCCTCATGTACATTCTTTAGACTACATACATTTTCCAGTTAAGTTAATCTTTGATGGAAGTCACACAAGAATCAGAATAATTTAATAAATCAATTTGAATATTATACATGAAAGGAAAAATACAAATGAATGTAAAGTTCAAGAATCAAAAGAGTGAGCTACCAGCCAATTCAGACTTCCTATAAAAACATGTTATTGAATGCAAAAAATCACCAAACTGCATATGTGCGTGTCTGATGATGTTATCACTTGAAAAGAAGATTACATTAAGTTCAAGGACGTCAGTGCTTTGAAATACAATAGGATAAAATATGAAGTATGTGTGTGTTTTAGCTGGATTACAATAATATCATTTGAATCAAAGTGTGTGTGAAATATATGACTTGAATGAAACGAGAGAGATTTCTTATCAAGACAATAAAACACACTATTATGTGAATTTTTCCAAGAACAAGACACTATTGATAATTTAAAGCCTATTTATGCCCAAATGGCCAAGTCATTCCAACAAATGATCATGTGTACTGAATGTACTTACCAGAGTCCATCATAGCTACTGGAGACAATGAGGGATCCGTCCCTGTTGAAATGCACCGCAGTGACGGGGTCTGAGTGTGCCGGTAACGTCTTCAGACACTTTCCCGTCTTCACGTCCCAGATACGAACACTCTCATCAAACTGAATGCAGCAAACAGGCATGCTATAGCATGGCTTACATATCCTTGTACCAAACAGGCCTTCTATATCATTGCTTACAAATATTCAAGAGGTGAATATTGATATTTTTCTATTATTGAGAATAGAACAGTCATCAACACAGGAACAATTTGTTATAAATGAAACTTTGGTTATAGGATAAATTAAGGTTTAGAGTTTTAACTTGCCCAGTCCTTTCCCCAGACAGAACAAACGTCAATACACTCAAAAGCCTCCCTTGCCTTAATATTTTTTTTAAATAGAATCATAATTATTGTGTTTAATAAAGTAACCATTAATGGATTTGGGAATTTGCTCATCCAATAACAAGATAACAGTATTTATTGGAGTCTCATTCTGGGAAAACTGGGCTTAATGCATGTGCCTAATGTGTTGTTGCCAAATTAGCCTGTGCACTCTGCACTACACTCAGTGACGACACTTTCAGCTTTTATGGTATTTTTTGTTTAAAGGAAGTCTCTTCTTAACGAAAATCCAATTTAGGCGGAAAGTGTTGTCCCTGATTAGCCTGTGCACACTGCACAGGGTAATCTCGGACAACAACTTACAACACATGAATTAAGCCTAGTTTTCCCAGAACCAGGCTCATTGCATACTTACTGATCCAGAGACTATAAGATTTGACTGTGGGTTGAAATTGCAGCAGAACACATAGTTACTGTGTCCTTTTAGGGTCTTCATACTTTTACCCTGAAATATGGAATCAAACAGATAAACCCATGGTAAGGTTTGCTCAGTGTTTTTTTCACCATATTGGGAATGTGGCCAGGGCCCTTTGGATTGGGAAAATTGTTTTGTCTAAAATTGGGAAATTGGTGTATTTTTTTTTGTTGCTACTTTAAAATTAAGAATTAAAGTGTTTTTCATATTATATTTACTTAGGTTCAAGACATAGAGCTTTATACGGAAATTAACTAAATGTTGCTTTTTATTTACAAAGTTTATTTACGGTGATTACAACAACTACTTGGATATCTAATGTTGCTTCATCAAATACTGTCACCCTGGTGACAAATGGGAATTTAAATGAATGTTGAAAAAAAAAAATTATTTGAAATTTATCAAAATACAGGTAATAAACTTGTACATTGCACATAAATCACAAGCAACACTCACCGAAGCGAAGTCCCAAATTTTGAGTGTTTTATCGTCTGATGCACTGCACAGCAGTTTACTGTCTGTTGACCAGGAGACGTCAGATATTCCCTGGTGGGAACAACAGAAAAATAATTGAGTTTATAGTTTACTTTCAGTTTGCATGGCTAGAGCTGCGTGCACTGAAATAGATCTATAGTTTAACGAAACATAAGTAACCATGTATTTAGAGACAATAGAAACACTACTTCATATCATTAAATAGAAAGGTTTCAATAAAATAATTTCAATCAATCAATCAATCAATCAATCAATCATTATCATGATCTTTTGTTTTAATTTTTCACCGCCCAATCCAGTTTGTTGTTTCAAGAAAATACAGGAATATACTTAGGGCAACAGATAAGATTTTGTGTCAATTAGTTTTTACTACAAGCTTTTTGTAACAAGATTTTTCCCTAAAATCTATTCAATTAATTTTTTGTTACAATTTGATCAAAACTAACATATATTTCTGGATCAGATGAGCGCTTTATTTTGGGCATTGATATTTCTCATCAATTCTTATTCCAATTAAGTCATTATAAATTCACAGTGTCAATGGTTGTTTGTAAATATTAGTTTTAATTGTATATTGGCAAATGGATGATGAGGAGTCATTGTGTTTTAACCATTTCCAACACTCCTGCCTTTCAGTCTCCGAGCAGAATCACATTGCCAAACCCTCTCCATCAACAAGCCAGTGGAAATCACGATGTAAGTCGATTTTCAGACACGGAGTCCCCGCGTTTTTTAGCAGAATATTTCAAAATTTGTTTCCACCTGCGCTTATAAATCTGATAGTATACTCTTCACAACGTCTTTTCCCCGATGGGTTGAGTCGCATTATGAATTGTAAAATATTGGGCGCGCACGCCTTTAAGGAAACTAAAATCCTTACCCGTCCACGATTAACGGCTGACATTTTCCCGAACTTTTAAGACGGAAGTAACTTTTTATATTGACACCGGCCTGAACCGGTGTCTATATTAACTTACTGAAAATATTACGGCCGCACTTGAGGTCACAATATACTTATTTAAATAAAACGCGGTATGGAGGAAAGCGGTACAACAAAAACGATGAAGAATCAATTGAAATTCGTTTTTCCCTTAACATATCGTTTTCTGTACGATCGTTTTTTTAGAATTTGTTTTCTGTCAAATACAAATCGTTAATAACGATAGAACGAACCTTATCTGTTGCCCTGTATACACACAGTATCTCCTTTCAATTAACTGCAATTGCTACATGACATTGTCTGGAGTTCCCACAAACATACAGGAACAAAACAAGTTATTTAAAGAAGCAACTCATGTCTTCAATACTTGTCTAAGTCAGTACACACTTACCAGTTTATGGCCACTAATTGTCTTTTCAAACTTGCCATCATATGCACCCCAGATTTTTATCAGTTTATCAGCAGCTGAAAAAAAGAAATTTTTTATTGGTACCATAATTACAATAACCCCAATGTCAGCCCCAGGCTTCCTTGAAGACATGTAAAACACAAAAACAGACAAAACAAGGGCTGTTTGTAAAACATGCATGCCCCCTATATGGGCTATAAGTTGTAGTAGCAGCCATTGTNTATGCATTCTTGAGTTATCATTCAAAAACCATTTTACTATTTCGGGTCACCGTGACCTTGACCTTTGACCAAGTGACCTCAAAATCAATAGGCCTCATCTGCGAGTCATGATCAATGTTCCTATGAAGTTTCATGATCCTAGGCCCAAGCGTTCTTGAGTTATCATCCGACAACCACCTGGTGGACGGACAGACAGACAGACAGACAGACCGACATGTGCAAAGCAATATACCCCCTTTTCTTCGAAAGGGGGCATAAATATAAGATTTAAAAAAGTTCTTATTTCATGGACTACCAAGATTATGGTGGGCTCAACAGCACTGAATGAAGTCAATTCCTTTAAACTGAGACCTAAAATAGCTTGATATGGATTTTTCTTAAGGCTATCAGGTCAATATATGTGTAATTAATTTAGACATAATATGTCTAAATTATGATACAGCTTTACAGTAGCTTCATTAGACATTGTTAGCATTATTTAAGCACGCTGGCAAATGAAAATTCTTCAAAGGCACAACAAACTGGCCTGTTTTGGTTAATAAATAAGAGCTGCCCTTACAAGAACTGGCCAGCCATTCTCCACTTGGACTGAACTTGACTGAGGACACAGCTTTCGTATGGCCAGCTAATGTAAACTTCAATGAGTAGTTGGGCTTCTGCAAAAAACAAAACACAACTATTAGTGTTTTTTTTCAATCCAAGCATGTTTTATCCATTATAGATGTAACAAAAACAGGACATATTTAATTGCTGCATTTCAAATTATCTGGATGTGGAATGATCTATACATTTTGAGCTTGATTATCAGGAACTGTTAAAAAGACAATATAAACCTTGTTTAACGCTTGATATGAGTGCTTTAAGAAAATAAGTGCAAACGTGATATGCAGCTTCAGATGAATATACAAGAGGGCCCTAAAGCGCTCACGTGAGTTTGAGGGAAACCAATTGTTGTAACTTGACCTGGAGACCTAGTTTTTGGAGACATGTGACAGGCTTTTTTTGGCCCGATTTTATAGCCGAAAAACGGCTATATTCCCAATGGCAAAAAGTATACTTTTTTCCCAAAATTTNTTATTATAAAGACTTGTATCAAATTAGTTTTTCCCAATGTAGTATCCTTTTAGAGCGAAACAAATTTCAATCCTGAATTTATTTTCCCAATTTCTTGAAAATGCCGATAAAATTCCCAATTCCAAAGCCATGGGCTATCTTCCCAAAAAGTGGTAAGAAAACCCTGTGTGACCCAGATTCAAACTTGACCTAGGTTTTGTCAACATAAACATTCTGACTAAGTTTCATCAACATTGAGTCATAAATGTGGACTCTACAGTGATAACAAGGTTTTTCTAAGATTTGATCTGCTGACCTAGTTAATGTACGCAAATTACCCAGATTTGAACTCGGTCTAAATATTGTTAAGATTAACATTCAGGTTTTTCTAAGATTTCACCTGGTGACTTTATTTTGAACATACAATAAACATGACCCAGATTCAAACATTGGCCTTGATATTGTCAAGATAAACATTCCAAGTTTTTCATCAAGATTTGAGTCGTAAATGTGGCCTCTAGTGAATACAAGGTGTTTTCTAATATTTCACCTGGTGTCCTAGTTTTTAGACACAAAATGACCCAGATTCAAACTTGGCCTAGATATTGTCTTAATTCTGCCCAAGTTTTATCAAGATTGACTCTACTGAGTCAAAAATGTGGCCTCTAGAATGGTAACAAGGTTTTTCTAAGATTCTATCTGATTACCAAGGTTTTGGACGATTTAAATTTGATGTAGATATTGTCCATATAAACATTCTGACCATGTTTCATCAAGATTGGTTAAAAAAATGTGGCCTTAATAGTGGTTCTGAGCTAATAGTTGATGATGCACACCGGAAACAGGACATAGGGTGATCACAATGGCATCCTTGAGCACTATGAGCTCAGGTGAGCTAAAAAGCTATTGAAATGCAACGAGAATACAATCATTCTGACTTCACTATACAGAAAAACATTACAGTTTGTTTTAAATGTTTTCTTCTGTGAGAATATCATACAATTTTCGGGAAAACTCCTATTTGAAGAAAGCAGCCTCATTTCCGCTGCAGTGTAAAAATCATTACTATGCCACATCAAAGGCTTTGGTACACATCAGCTAAAGCAATCTTTCATATCTTACGAGTGACTGTGATTTTGGGGTTGAAGCCGAGGTATTATTTGAAGGAAGACCAGAAGTAGTATCTGACACTGCAGTGGGAGAGGGTTTGACGTCCATTGGCTCTGACTTAGTAGCCGTGTCTGACGACATTGTACCTATAGTATGCAGCTGTCAATCTGAAAAATAGAAAAATAGACATTTGTTTTCGGAACAAAAATATTATTGTCTCCCCCATTATTTCATGGCAGAGAGTCAGACTGATCTTTCTTTACAATTGTGCTATGCTATTTTAAGCTTTCAGAGTCTGCCACTCTTGTCGGCAACAATAGGCTTTTTAGTGATCTGGTAAATTAGAAACAATGCCCTTAGGGTATGTTATGCACTGACTAAATCAGCTCCAGTAAGTTTCACAGATTCTAGGTAGTACTGACTAGCAGTCCAGTTTTTCTTCTCTATGAGTCTATGCCCCTAATCAGGCCTTGACACTAACTTTTTTGACAGGGTTCCCGGAGGGAACCCTACTTTCAACTTTTGGTGACCCTCACCCAAACTAGGGTTCCCTCCTGTTTTGACGCACCGCGTAAGGGCAAATAAGTTCAAGGAGCATTCTAGTACACATTTTTATTTCCAATATTCAATTCAGTTGCCACTTAAAGTAATCCCATTTATAGCTTATAAGCCTTGTTTTGTAAACTTTGGATATCATGTCTTTCATCAACATCATCATCATCAAATGGCCCCTCATTGTCATATTTCTGGTAAATCATGCATACCATAGTTTTTTTCTTCATCATAGTACAACCAATACCAGATTTTTGCCCAATCATCTTGAAATTGCCGTTTTCGTTTTTCTTTCTCGTAAGACCCACGCGTTTCTAACAGCTCTGCATTCGTTTTTGGTTTTTTGTGTGCGGTCTCTTGAACACCCTCGACGTATCTCCACATTTGTGTTTGAATTACCAAATTTATAACCGAATTTTGTTTTTGTTGTGGTGTCGCGAACACCGCTTTAGTAATCGACCACGAGTTACTTCCCTTCGCGTAATCGGAATATTTCGCGCATGTACCACATAGTAACTGGTCCGAGATATTAAAAATACATTACTTACCGTTTCGGAAGTTCTTCTTATAAACACGGCAAGAAATAAAAGATAATTACGCCGATTCAAATGGTCAATTAATACGAAGTGGTTCTATAAATTTAGGGTTCCCCGAGGATCACCAAGCTTGAAAGAACTGGTGACCCTCGTCAAAATCTGGTGTCCTTGGGTTCCCGGGACACTGTGAGTGTCGAGGCCTGCTAATTGTTTGTATTATTGATTGATGTGTGGGACTAAATTTCAAAACAGCTGTTAAAATGGTTTCTCTCATATTTCTATCATATTTATTTAATAACAATGAAAGTTAGACATTATATTTTACAAACCGGGTATAGGTATTTGGTAGTATACAATAGTATTACAATATTTCAACATCTAACTGTACATCATACAAGTCCATGTACTAACTATCTGTTCAGTAGATTCGTGTATTTATTAAGTCAATTTAAACATGGAGCTGATAGATGAATCTTACTTTTCTTTATTTGTGTATACATGTAGCTCAAATAGTAACTGACTTCCATTAATGATGATACNCTTAGATCTAATATACTGTTCAGTCACGGAATACGCCACAACAAATCGCGTCGTAAAGGTTCATTTTATTAAACGAAAAAACACAACAAAATAGTGTCTTAGAATGTATCTCCATTTTACCTTTTTGAGTAGAAAAACCAAATTGATGATTACTGATATAAACGATTAATCAGCTTCTAAAACAAAGGTCACGTTATAATTGATACTTATATGTTCATTTCGTCATTTCCAGCGCAATTAAAAACGATGTGTATATTAACTATATTTAGATACTGTGTGTTCATTTTAAAGCTTCTAGGTCACAGATAGTTAGTCAAATAAAAATTGAGCCCAAAAGCATCATAGAAATACAACTCTCATCCAATGCCAATCAATAAAGAATCGTTTAAAAGTATAATAATTAAAAATATGATATCCGACCAATCGACCTTTTTGATTAAGCCCTACCAAAAATCACGCCGGGTATGCGGATACTTGGATGACGAATTGCACTTCGATAACAGAGAACAACAAACGCCACGCGCGAGAGGTAATTTCCTTTTTTTTTAAATTTATAGCCTAAAGATAAGTTTCAAAGACAAGACACATGGTCGAATTGATAAATGGTGTATCCTTTTGTATTGGGAAGACAAAATTCCACGGAAGAATGGTACATTCTGGCCCCAAAAATAGAAAATTCGGTCGGAAAACAGCATAAACGAAAAGAACAGAAAACATTTGAACAAATTAAAATTACTTAGAAATATTGCAATAAATTGATTGCTATTCCAGCATGAAGAGTAATCACTGTGCTTCAAATACTGAAATTTTGATAGTATTCAATGAAATATAAACAAAGAAAGAGCATGTTTTAAAAGGTGGTATACATAAAGTTGCAGTCACTTTGATTACCGCTAAAATCACTTCGGATTACGGAGACTTTCAACAAATTAGTCACTCTGATAACCGAGTTTTATCTTCTACCTGAAATGCATTTATGTATATTATGGCTTTTCTTACCAAATATTTTGAAAATACATTTTTAAAAATCACATTACTATTAATGTATATATATAGATATATATTGCTCGAAATGCGAATCACCTGACCCTAAATCACTGTATTGGTTGAGTTTAAAGAAACACTGGTATGAAATATGAATTAAACCGTGCCTTAACGAAATATGTATAATTCTGAAAGTGATCATAAGTTATGTTATACATCTGATGACAAGAAATTTAAAAAAATGTTACAGTGATTTTTGCTTTTATTTAACAATGAACACTTTAAACGCATTACAATTATAAATTGACGACATCCAATGACCCTCGATTACTCTCTTCATTTGAAATAAACACAGGTGCTGTAAGAGCAACTTTAAATAGGAACCAACTATATAAGTAAATGGCCGAAGGAACAAAATGGCCGTAGCACCTTCATTAGGACATAAAGATTGATGCTTTAGATCAACCGTTTCGCTACAAAGAACGTTATTTACAAATGTTTAAGCTCTTGAACTATGCGTAGATCCGGCGATCGGTAGACTCAAAAACTGGAAAATATATGATCATATAGACTGTACACATCAAACATATCGAATGTGTTTCACATTTATCTTTCACAATTATACAAAATCATAACCATATTCCAAAGGGATAAACAAAATATTTCGGTGTTTCGTTTTTAATTTACGTAAGTACATACATTTTTATGTATTGCCTGCTTACTATAACAGTATTCTTCAAAGCAAATTCTTCATTTTTGATTCACTTAAAAGACTGTTTTAGATCTGGAAAATAAGTGTCCAGTAATCGGGAATGAAAGTGCAATTGTTATTGAGATGATCGGTAAACGAAGTGCCCATGAAAATTGTGCATGCGACTCTAAAAAACATTTGAATTTCCTCAAATACGTAAGTAAACTAAAATGTAACATTAATGGACATATTGATATTTTATTTCGAATAGAAAGCACGTTCTTGATTTATTTCCAAATATGTTTATTTTGTTAAAATATGTACTGATCATCCAATTCATGTTAATTATCGATGGAATTTTAACCTTTTTTTTTATAATCCACCGTTTTTCCACGAATTTCTTTCTTCGCAATACGAAGTTCTATACCATTAATCACCCAACAATGTTCCGTGTCTGAAAACCAAATGAACAGAACATAAATGCAAAACAACTGAAGAACTCCCCTCTCGCGCGTGGCTTTCGTTGTTCTCTGTCATCGAAGTGCCATCCGTCATCAAAGTATCCGCATACCCGGCGTGAACATATACTAGTACTTTTCACTACCATATTATATAGTTGTCTGTTTTGCCTGTTGTGCAAACTTCTGTATTGCTGTTTAACGTAAGGTTAATAGATTTTTATTTTTAAATTCAGATATGCTTATGGATTTCTCAGAATATTAAAACATATATTGCATTGTTAATGCCTCTTAAAAAATGTAAGGGCTAGATTTCATTGATTTAGCCCTGATCTTCCGCTTGAGAAGCAGATGCCTAAACCGCGACATTATGATCAGCTTGTACTTTCAAACTAATTATTAGAAATAGGGTCTCTGGAATTAAAATTGATATTATAAGATATGTCCACTTAGTACTTTAACCACAACAAAAGCCATAGTTAAAAATAGCTGAAAAGCGTCTGAATACGCTATTAAAATTGAACTAAAAGAACAATATCCAATAAGTTGGTTTGGACATTCGATAATTTGTAAGCAATATTATGTCGTGGATTCGCAACGATATTTTTCATTTTTGTCATAACGGTAGCCTTCATGGCCTTGCTTTTGTCCACGTTGAATATTTTTTTCCACAGTCGGACATTTCCGCTATTCTTGCACACTGGGTTTTAAAAGGGACTTGTTCATAGATTTTGGCATGTTTTAAGGTGTTTCATTGAATGCTTTAAATTGATAAATGTAAACATCGGAACTAAAGAGCTCCAGTATAAAACAAAATAAAAACAAAAGTAATCCGCACCTGGGGCCCGTTTCATCAATGGTCGTACGACAATCTTAATTGACGACTGAAATTTAAAAACTGACAATATACAAGCTGTTGATAAATTGCTCCGCAAGATATAAGCCACGGGTGAGACAATGATGAAATAAATGATTTTACTGGAAATTAGTAATAATATGCTTCGGTATTTTAAAATAATGTTTCATTGAAATTCGTATCGTATTCTAAATTTGTCGTACGATGTTTGATGAAACGGCCCCCTGGGCTCGAACCACTGACCATTTGAGTAAAGATTAGCGCTTAATCCACTCGGCTATCCATGCTGACATGTCATAGATGCACGGTGCCTAACCAATACGGATAATACCTGAAACTTTTGTGCGTTTCCGCCTAATACCCGAAACGGCAACGGATCATATTAGAAAATAAAGAAGGCGAAATGCAGGATGTGCCTAGTATTGGAAGCGAAAATGTCAACAAAACCGCGTAAGTATCCCAAATACTATTGCCCACGGAACCTTATGGTATTTCAGCTAATTGTTTACTTCAAATTCAATATGAAAATAAAATATTTTATCCAAACGAACGAAAACAAATGATTCATACCTATCTCATAAACATGAAATAGTATAAATTACTTGCTTTTTTTGAAACCGGAGAAAAAAACATATACTAGTACTACTTCACAATGTGGTAAGAATCATTCAGATGTATAACACAAATTGTTGGAAATTACGGGCAACTTAAAAAACGTGAGCATTTACCTTTTAAAATGGTCGCATATTGATTTCACGGGCACCGGATAACAGACGAAACCATAAAATACTGGCACCGGATAAATTCCGGAAACACGACACTGGAAAATACACGAAACCAATGGATACATAATTATACAGGTCATTACGTGCTTTTCAGCACGTTTTATAAAAACATGTGCGCATCGTTTGTGAAAAGTTTAATATATAACTTGAAGTTAGTGCTCAAATTGATATGAGTTGTTGATTCGCATTGTATCGATGTTTATTCGCACTTCTCTGTTAAATTCTCCCTCCAAAAAGAAGTTATGCCTACTAGTATGATAAACATAAAGAAACTTATAATTTTTTGTCGAGCCCTCTTGCGGAAAGTTCGATATAGCAGTAACAAGTGTCTAGTATATGTGAGTGAGTGCGTTCGATCGAGCTTCACCGCGCTAGAAAATTACTGAGTATGTAGTTGACAATATGCACACAAGTTTATATATTTTCAAAACAAATACAGTGACATTTTCATTCTTTTTGCAGGCAGTATCAGTACTTTAAATTTACTAACACTCACCTGGCGTCGTTAAGAAGTTCGTACATTTGTGCGTCCGTCCTTTCAAGACATCACATGCCCTGCCCCAGAAAAAGTGCTCAGAGTTCATGTTTTTATGTACCATGACTGTGTTTATTGATGATTGAAATATTAAATGAGTTCACAAGAAATTTATATTAAAATTATGTTTTTGTTTATAATTAATTTTGAACATTAGAGCGCAAATCATCAAACGATGTAATAACGTCGTCTTAATGATGTGACATCGGCAATGTCATTACGCAGAAACTAAATGACGTTGAAAACTAATATTGTGTTTACCAAAAAAATAGCATATACTACAAAGTACAAAAGATAATGACAAACGGTATTCGGATCCTTAACTAGAAATAAATGAACTGAAGTAATATGTAAAAATAAGTAAAAATCTATGATTTTGTCATTAAACCCCCTTTTCACAGAGCGCGGCCGAATTATAATCACACCAAAGTAACCAAAACAAAAAACCGTCGGGGACGGGTGATGCTCCCTAAAGTTGTTTTTTTTTGTCACAATATTGCACTATATATTCAACTAAAAGGAATCGTCTTGAGGGGCATAACTTTGGACAAAATAATACGATGGATGGTTTAGCAACTTAAAAATGTCAAAGGGTCATAACTCTCCAAATAAATCATCTAACCAGAACCCACTAATAACATGCGCATCTCCTCAAGGTAGTTAAGCTTCCCATAAAGCTTCATTGAATTCCAGTCAGTAGTTGGGGAGAAAAAGCCCGGACAAGAATTGCACTATTATGTACAGTTTATGGAAAATTTCAAAGGGCCATAACCCTGTGAAAAATCATCCGACCATTACCGGCTGATAATATACACATGTCCTGTTGGTAGTGAAGCTTCACATAAAGTTTCATTGAATTCCAATAATAAGTTGCTGAGAAATAGCTCGGACAAGAATTGCACTATATGTTCAATGGAAATTATCAAAGGGCCATAACTCTGTCAAAAATCATCCGACCAGAACCGGCTGATAATATGCACATGTCCTCTTGGTAGTGAAGCTTTCAATAAAGTTTGATTGAATTCCGGGCATTAGTTGCTGAGAAATAGCCCGGACAAGAATTGCACTATATGTACAGTTAATGGAAAATTTCAAAGGGCCATAACTCTGTGAAAATCATCCGACCAGAACTGGCTGATAATATGCACATTTCCTCTTGGTAGTGAAACTTCCCATAAAGTTTCATTGAATTCCGGTCATTAGTTGCTGAGAAAAAGCCCGGACAAGAATTGCACTATATGTACAGTTAATGGAAAATTTCAAAGGGCCATAACTATGTGAAAAATATCCGACCAGAACCCGCTGGTAATATGCACATCTCCTCTTGGTAGTGAAGCTTCCCATAAAGTTTCATTGCATTCCGGTCATTAGTTGCTGAGAATTAGCCCAGACAAAAATCCGGACGCACGCACGCACGCACGGACAGACGAAGCGGCGACTATATGCTCCCCTCAAAAATTTTGGGGGAGCATAAAAATTGTTAATAAAACGCGATTTAAAATACGACAACAATTATATTTTACAATTAAATATGCTGAGCTGGTCTAAAAACTTATTATTTTTTCAAATCGTTGTCAAATCGTTTATATATTATATATTAAAACAATCAAAGGGTTGTTTTATCTTATAAATATTATTGATGAATCGGTCGTTATACAATAGTACGCGTTCTACATCTGATGTTGTTAGAACCAATACAATATGTAACCTTTAATGCCTATTGGTAGTTTTAATAACCTTTTTCAGGGTAGGGTCAAGGCATTTTTCATGCGTTTATACAGAGTGGTCAGTGCTGAGGGACGAGATATAACAGACCCATTCATTTAACAATCTAAACTCAAGAACGTCAATATTTTCTGATATGATCTCGTTCCGTTTCGAGTATAAGCTGGAAACGCACAAAAGTTTCCGGTATTATCCGTATTGGTTAGGCACCGTGGGATGTATTAATACTTTTTTTTTTATATGCAATCCTCGAAATGTCACAAAATATAACAATAACAACAGAACTCTCCAAATTAATCAATCGTTTCGCGTTTGTAACGCGTTATAATTTTAATATTTTTAAATCGTCAAAAGATGCATATAATTGATATTTTAGAGCATGGTAAATGTACAGTATTACTATTTGCTTCAAATAGCATAACTGCAACGAAATTTTGCAAATCTGAAACACTTTATTTTTCAATTTTGTCAATTTATCTGTGAACAGGTTACTAAAATGATCCTATCAGAATTTCAATTTTGGTTGAAGTTTGATACAAATAATTTTTTTAAACAATAAGATAGCCGTCGACTAACCAATAAAGATTGCATAAATGATTTACGGAAATAATGCGGCATTATACAGTGTAATTTGATGTTCTTTAAAATTTATTAGAAATAAAGGTACAACTAGTACTTGTGTTGTCTTTGTGGTGCGTATGGTTAAGAAACGTGCAGATGATGTACAATTTGTTATATTTTGTTTTAAAGGGACTGTTAACCACAAATGACGAAAAAAGAAAAGTTCTAAAATACCGAATTTTTACAATTATTAGTTTATATTGATTAAAATATCACGACTGGTATATTACATTACTTGGAAAAAGTTGTTAAATTTTCATATTTTCAGTATATTCGGTAATACATTTTACTGGGTATGTCTACCAGGTAACTACCAGTTAACTATAAATAACGTAAGTAGATTGAACATCATCGACACGTGGTAAACACAGGAATGCAAATTGTGCATGCGTAGAGAATTGTTTATATTTTATATATAAAATGATCAATCTACTTGCGTTATTAATAGTGTTTTTACCGTTATGTCACCTATTTTTCGCGATGTACTTTCGATTTCACATCGCGAAATTTTATTACCGAATATACTGAAAATATGAATTTTTTTCAAGTAATGTAATTTACCAGTCGTGATATTTTAATTAATATTAACTAATAATTGTAAACAAAAAAACGGTATTTTGGAACTTTTCTTTTTTCGTCGTTCGTGGTTTACAGTCCCTTTAAACTTACTGCGAACAAAAATAAAAAACATTGTGAAATGCTACAGCTATCGAAGAAAATGCAAAGCCAGGTTTAAGTTAACGGCATGTGGGTTTAATATTTGACATGTCGTACAAGCTTGCATAACATTTTGCCTTGACGTTTGACCTTCATTTGCGACCTTGATCTTTGAATAATGGACATTTATACGTATCCACAAACGAGGTTGACCGTCTCCATCAATTATTATGGCGGCATAAAAACCTGCTGCTGTTTTGTTATGTTGATGTCAGTGCTCTTGGTGGAAATGAGAATGTGGACGATGATGATAAAGATACAAACGATGATTGGCTGGTAATAAGATAACGATGATGGTAATGGTAATGCTTGTGATGGTGGCATTGGCCATGCAGCCGCTTCTGGTGCTTCTGTTGCTACTGCTTCTGCTGCGGATGATGATACTGATGATGTAAATGGTCATGCTTGGCCACGCTGCTGCCAACGCTTATGCTGCATTGTTGCTTCTGTGGATGATGATGGAGACGCCAACGACGATGCTGATTACGATGATTGTGGGTGTGGTTGTAGTAATATTGTGGAATTGTATATGATCAGTACAAAACAGAACGCACGTGGATGCTGAACGCTTAAGTTGGGTTGACATCAAAGTGCGGTACAATTTGTCAACGAATAAATTTGATGTTAAAGTTTAAACAGGAGAAGATATCAAATATTATATGCACCTACTTCTTAAGAGTCAAGACTGATAAGTCGTTTGTTTCCTTAATGTCACATAAAAGGCAAATTAGGCTTACTACATGCGACCAAATATGCAGGAATTAATTTGGTAAAACAGGGAACCGCGTATATATTTTGCAGTTGTATTAGCATTTTGGTTTCGTGACGTCAAATCATCCACTTAATCTCTATCATATATCTCTGGTTGGTTAAAAAAAACAAACTTTATTTAGATGGGGGGAATTAGCTGTCAATGATTCGCGTTCATATAATACTAATAGGAAAATAACTACCTTATGACATTATATGAACTATTGTGTTCACGGCAATACAAAATACAAAAACACGGCATTCCTTCTTGATCGTGTTTCAAAGAACTGCAGTTCAACGGCGCAAACATAGAAAGCGAACACACAAAAAGTAGCAGAAACACAAACTATTGTTGCAGCAGGCTTGACCTCAATACATCTCACATGTTTTGACGTTGGAAGACGCATTTATGAATTTATCATATCAAAACCAGAATAGTGTTATTGTTTAGGTTTTTTGTACAGTTTCCCTTTCAGTAAGGTGATGAGCGAATCGACATTATCACAAGTTCAACCCTTGTGGAAATCGTTTCTAATTCGTCTGTTGCTTTAATGCAAATATGGTTAATTAATTAATTGTTAAATTTATAAAATACTGGTTTAACACTATTAACAATGAAAATATCATAATGCAAACTGTTAACTAACAAGCTATAAATGATTGTAATAAAGGTTATACAAATTGGGTCTCAAATGTCAAGAACATGTTAAATAATTTTTGATTTGGTTATGTATTTGAAAATCCAAACGTTGTTAACGTAAATAGTTTTATTAGCGAGTTCAAATGTAGACTTGTTTATAACTTTAAACAGGAGTGGTATGGTAAAATGAAAAACAGTTCTGCATTAGATATGTATAAAGTTTGTTAAACCTCTTTAGAATATGAAGAATATTTAGACTTACTTCTTAGACGTTTGCGCCTATTTTTTGGTAAGATTAAGAGTGTCTGCACACCCGTTGAGATTCAAAACTGGCAGATACGCTCATAATAACATACCACGAAATGAACGTTATTGTTTATGTTGTAATGAATCTGATTTATAAGATGAATACCATTTTATATGTATATGCCACTGCTTCACTGATTTAAGAAAAAGATATATAAGCCGTATATTTTATATCAACCCATCTGTGTATAAATTCCACAACTTATTAGTTTCATGTGACAAAACAGTAATTTCTAATGTATGTAAATATATCAAAGAAGCTCTTGTTATAAGAAATACGTTTCTTAATAATATTGTTTAATAAATTTCAGTAACGCCTTGACAGAACGTATGTGTGCTTGCCATTGATTGTGATTATTTGTATTTGTATTCTTACATGACTATTTCTATGTTATGTAATGTTTTGTTGTTATACCTATTAACGTGACAGAAAACATTTGAATATTTAAGTATGAAGTCGATGTTCTTTTGTATAAGCCTGAATAAACTGTCTGTCTGTCTGTTAATTTATTTCTACGTTAATTCCAAACGGAATAAATTCCAAATGCTGTACATAGACCGTTCAAGGCGATGGTTTTTAGCTCCAATCATTATTTTGTGTTTAATGTCGCATTGTTAAGTATTGTATTGTATTCGACTATGTCAACATTGTATATAATATCTATAAACATAGTCGAACTAACTTTTTTTTAAGAAGACGTTTTGTCGGAAGATTTTTATTGAGTTAGTATGTGTATGCATTATAATAAGCAGGTTTATAAAAAATCACGGCTGCAGCTGCATTTTCCAAAAAAAATGTCACAACGGACAGTCGAATGATTGAGTCATTACCATCGAGCGCCTGTGTGAATTGGTCGACACGTTATGCTCATGTGACTTAAACCACGTTACTTGCATGGGACTACCGTCTGAGCCGATAGAAACGCGTGCAAGTGATTGATTGCCATGACATTAATGTATCAATACTTATTTGTGTTTTTCAGTCACCGTTTTGACTTAGATCCGTCCCTTCTCTTGGCTCACTTTTCAGATAGAACTTGGGAATGTTCGACTTGACATGTAGCCGACTCGGTACTTAGGCATAAATATGCTGTTGGAAAAAAAGTGTTATTACAAAAGTATAATCTGTACAAATTTAAATCTAATATTAATCTTGTTTAGTATGTATAATGATTTTTCAAATACACTTACGAAATAAACATTAATGTACAGTCCATTGTGTGTTCAATTTTAACATGTTTGAGGAAGGAAAAAACAAATATACAGATATCCACTTTTAATATCTTTAAATCAAAACAACATTCAAGTCGATGTGCGTGTGAAGACGTTCTACGCTGGTATTCTAGGTAAATCCTGAAGTTATGAACATTAACGCGCTTTCAAATATAATGCTCCTAATTGATGTTAAATACACAGTAAATCATTACAAAATTGATTAATTGTACTATTTTCTGAACATGTTTGCTGCAAAATTTGAAGGAAGGCAATTATCAAGTATATGACAATATTTAAGCCATATTGAAGGCACACTCATGATAATTGATGTTAAATAAATGGACGCCACGTTATTTACAAACACAAGCGATACTGTAAGATAGTTGTATGCACAAGATATTTTATAACATTAAAAAGTACTGTAAGATATTCACAACACAAAATAATTCGCTAACAGTAGACGTTCGCAACATAACACTCAAACATACTCAAATTGTGAATGTTAAAGGGATGAAACTGTCTAGTTGTTCGCTTGCGAACGACTAAGGTAACGAGACCACGAATTCCGATCAAGAGTGCCTTAGCTATTAAAAACCAACGAACCTGTAAGCATACGTGCAAAAAAAGAGTTTGCGGCGAGGTTTCAGTTCTTGAACTATATTCATTTACAAATTGACACATAATATAAATATCGTGTTAAATGGAATAGTTTTGAACGGATCGTATATTTTAAAAGTAAAAAAAACAACACATTTTTTAGATATACTCGTCGCGGGGAAGTATTCGTATGAATGAATAAATAGTCCACTATGTACTGACGTAGCACATAGTATTATTTCATTGGTTGATTATAAATAGAATTGTGCCTGGGAACTAGATTTTGACCGATTTTGACGCATTTGGCGCTGACCTCGTTTCCGAGTAAACGACTTTATAATTGACTATCGTTTCGCGTACATTGTCAACCCACTTTTTGCGATAAACAATAGCTTTAGTTTTAAGTATAACCTGAACCAAAATGATTCAGCAGTGCAGTGGGACGATAATTGTCCGTATTTTGTTTTGATTTTTTTATGGTGTAAATTAACCTCAGCTAGTGTCAGCCTACAATGAAAACAGTAGGGTATAGTTCGGAAATTTATTAGTTTTGTGATGACTGACTGATGGTATGTTTTTCTTAGTTTTTGAGTTGTTTGGCTTCAACATATTGCAAATTTTGTCTGAGGTGATGGATTTTTATGTAAAATAATTTATTCCATCAGTCATGGTGTGTGTATGGGCTGCTTTGGCTGTCCTAATGAAGATTTTAGACGATTTTTCTTTGTGAGTTTTACTCTGAAAGTTGTCGAAATCTAAAGCACTTGTCAATTTATCATTTGTTGTTGAACTTTTCTTTAACGACAATAATAACACTTCGTCGAAACGTTAAGTGCATTGATTCCTCTGAAAGTATTCTACTTCCACTTAATGTACATTAACATGATTCTCTTACAGCTGATCAGTTGATAGTCCAACTTGTTGACGCTCTCAAATATTAATTTAGCTACTTTTTATGTGGGTAATATTTGGAGCTCCAAAGAATTTAGCCCGTATAAAAAGTATCTCTAAATTCTTTGCACGTCTTATAAATAAGACTAATCATTTGACAGCAGACAAACTGTGAACTAAAAAGGGTTGTATAATCGAATTTCCTTGGCAAATCTTTATCATGCAATCTCACAATTGCATGCTCACAATAACAATTTATAATAACAACACAATGAATGTGTCAGCAATTTGATGAATTCTATATCATGATGTTTATGAGATTAAATGTTTATGTTTCACTTATCAGAATATCTAGTTGTGGATATCCTTATACATGTAAATGGTTGTGTTCAAGATGATAATTAAAGTCGAAAATATTTAAATTGTTGTCTTAAGCTGCAATTTGTTGTTCTTGTACGTTTTGGATCAAACTTAGCGCTATAATCCGCAGTCCCAAAAGATTTTTAACAAACAAAAAAAGAATGTCAAGGAGCACTTCTTGCGTGTTCTCATACATAATGTTATGTGGTTATCCAAATTAAAATTCATACATATTTATCATATCTTTTCAGCAATATTGGACAATATTGATGGTCCAGAGAGGGTTCATAACTTTTTATCAACAATGTATATTCCTACCTGTACCATAAATAACCCCAACATGAAGAATTTGGAGATACATACTTAAAGAAGAACCATTCCAAAAGTATCAATGATCTCCTCAGCAGACGCCATCAGACAGGCTTATCAGATCGTTATGAAGAAGGTATTTCAATTATTTATGTTTATGTAGAACCTTTGTTTTGCGTTATGAATAATATGGTAAAACATATTGGTATTTGCATAATTTTCTTTTACTGAAATTAATGAACCTACCTGAATATTATTAGTAATCAAATAACTTCAAAGGAGAAAATAATGGTGTTTTTTTAGCTTTCCGATGGTTTATAGAGAAATATCAGTAAATTAAAACTGATATTCCACTGTTTCAAACATTGAAAAAATTACAGTGAAAAATATCGATATTTTTCACGGATTTTACTATGAAATGAAGTCATTTTTTGACGAAATGACGTCATTATTCCAGCGTTATTCTCCAGTTAAACTCTTTTACAATGTAAATAAACGGCGAAAAAAGCATAAAATAAAAAGGAAATTTGTTGGAAGCGATGGAATGTCGATTTTAATTCACTCGTCATCATAAAAAACATATATTTTCACTCGTGACTGCCCCACTCGTGAAAATAGTATTTTCTATGATCACGCGTGAAATAAAATAGATATTCCACCGAATCCAACAAATATCCTCTATATATTTTCAGTGACAGCGCTGTCTAGGAAAAAAATGAGACCCAACAGATTATGGAAGATGACGCTTATTCCAAACCTTGCAGAATTCTTAAAAACCAGACCATGACAAATCCTGAACTGTTTTTTTTTAAGGATAACATGTGTGATGTTATCACTATCAGTGATTTTTTTAACCCCTGTGTCAAGTACGCAAAATTTCTGCAAGGGACGCATAAATAAATGCGTTCACAGGACCAACGCATTCATTTTGAAAGTAGCATGTTCTGTTCAGCCGTTTTAAAGCATTTTTTGCTCAAATAATGTTAGAATGGTTGCATATTAACCATCATACAGTTCTTTCTATTTATGTAATGATCACTATCATTAAATGCTTGTATATATTAAAAACTGCCTTTCAATTGGAATTTTAAGCTAGCTTAGCAATTTCTTACTGCTCTGTGTAGTTTCCATGTCAACACATGAAATACGTTGACTGTATTTATGTTAGTATGTGAATGAGTTTACTATAAGCTTTTCTTAATTGTTACCTTTTTTGTACATTTGAACTCTTCTATGTGCTAGCATCTAAAAGTATCAAATGCCGTATGCCATTTCTGGCAAATGTGGGCACCCTTGTTTGTGAAGCAGGAACTTTAAATTTTCAAGGTTACCGTAAACAAAATAATTATTTAAAGAATTATGTTCCAACTGCCTTTTTAAAAAAAATTGTGTGAAAACAGACTTGTGACTAAAGATTGTTATTTTTCTGGTTTTCCGAGGGATGATTGCATCACTTGTGTGTCTATATTTTCTTCTTCTTCATATATTGTACAAGATCCCATTCTGGGGCATCGGCGTGCAAGAAAAACAGTCAGTTTAAAATCGTTAAAATCATTTTGTAAGCAATCGTGATAAATTAGCTTTGGGAAAACATTAGTATTTTCATGAATGATGAGCCTAATATAGTTTGGCTCTTATATATTTTTTCCAATGTTCACATTTCTCTCGAAACTTGTTTCTTCAAAACATTAGAGCCATTTCATCGGCAGTAAGACGATCAGTGGTAGAAGAAGTAAACGTTAAGAATGAAAGGAAATAATAGCAGTACAGTCACACACGTGTGCAATTTTAATGATCATTTCTTTGTTGATCAATGCATGTTCCTTTATGAAACTTTTTCAATACATAGATACAGTGTAATATATAGTTTCATAGTTTGCTTGTTTTTTATTATGCCCCCTTCTTCGAAGAAGAGGGGGTATATTGTTTTTAGCCGGTCTGTCATTCTGTCTGTCCCAAAACTTTAACCAAAAACTTTAACTTTGATTAAAGTTTGGTCATAACTTTTGCAATATTTTCAAGATAGCAACTTGATAATGTGCATGCATGTGTATCTCATGGAGCTGAACATTTTGAGTGGTGAAAGGTCAAGGTCATCCTTCAAGGTCAAAGGTCAAGAAACAAAATCCAAGGGAACTTATAAGCTTTAAAGGGAGATAATTTCTAAACCTGCCAAATGATAAATAATAATTTTATTTCAAAGCGTCGCAGTAGGGGGAATTGTGTTTCTGACAAACACATCTCTTGTTTACCCTAAACATACATTTTTGATCCAACTGATTAAACACTGTTGTGTAACTTCCTGTCTGTTAAGATTCCCTCCCTTTCAGTTGCAATATAGTTGTATATGACTGTACTATAAACTGAGTTTCATCTTTTTAATCACAAGTGTGTGAATCCTGTATAAAATAAGGGGAGATTGAAAATCAATGTAATTTTCCTTGCATGATGTTTTTGCAAAATCTCACCCTTTTAGAAGCAAAATTTCACCACTGTAGACAATTACAGTTAAATGTGTTTGCATTTTTCGTGGCCGTTCGATTGACCTACTTTGAAACTTAATTTCTTGTGACTGTATACTGTGACTTATTCAAAGAGCGAACAACTGCAGTACCTTCAGCGCTTTGATTAGTGTGAGCGTTAGCTCACGCTAAAGTAGAGAGGCAGTTATGAAATCAGAATGCCTTAACTACGCTAGGGACGACAACTGCAGCTAGTAAAGATAACCACTGCCTGTTTACACTGTAGCAGACAGCATGTATAAGGATTAAGAGCTTGTTCAACGATATTGGCCAGTCTAGTGTTTATAATAGCTTGTGCGACAACATTTGCCAGTTTATCATTGAAATCTGTACATATTGGCTGCTTTCAGGGAAAACGTGGCTTAATGCTGCATGAACAGTCTGTCATGTTGAAAACATTGTTGCTCAATTATTTAAAGTAAATAAATACAGTAGATACACATAACACAACATGTACATGATTATAGGCTTGTTATTTTTTAGCAAGGAAACAAAATTCTAAAGATGGTTGCCAGTGCAGCAACTAATTGTGGAAAAAAAGACATATTGTTGTTATTGTGTCTAAGTTATCTCTATAACATAAAGATGAGGATAAACAGTGCACACACATCTCGACCTGTGCTTTAAGACACACTCTTTATAATTTGAATGGGTTGTGTTCATTTCAAACTTGCGATATGAAAAGCTATAACATAATTTTGAAAACTAAAGTGCGTCTCAGATTATGCAATAGCGAAAACTTCAGTGCCTTCAGCGCTTTGATCCTTACATGGCTTTCGTGACACCTTGTGACTACTCTACATTTTTTCCCGATAATCATGAAACTTACATATCGTTTTTTTCTCGTTATTTCTCGGCCGAATGTCTAAAGGTTTCGGTCCATTCCGGGAGGGGACAGCTTTCTCCCCATGGCTATAGGGAAACCTTGTGAACACTCAAGAAGTCACATCTAGCGCCTTATCGTCATGTAACTTCATCAAATGTTTTGTTCTAATGATTTCGTTGCTGAGTTTGAACAATTGTTCCGGTCAATTTAAGGCACGGCCGTCAGAGTTAAGCTATATATATAGTTTTTTTTAAATCCATGTGATCACTCTAGAAGTAACAATTTGTTGGTCTTTATGAATATTTGTTAAAATAATATCTTAGCCAATTTTTAAAATGGTTGTCCAAACATCACAAAAGATTTTCAGGACAGTTCAGTCTCTCAAGTCTCAGGTGGACTTTAGTGCTCGTGTAGCACAACATATTAAGATGTATGTTGATACTTAAGTAGGAACATATCTCGATGTCCATATGTGTTGTACATACCAGTAGCATCCAGCTCGTAGAGGGGGAGACCCGCCCAGGTGCTGGTCGTCCGTCTTCTACTTGACGATGGCCGAAATTACTTTGAAGCTGGAGATCATTATGCATTTGTCTAGAATAAAATTGTATTGCGTGTTTTAGTCTTTTTACATGTTACACAGGGTATTATGATATATAACAATGAAACTTCCGAAAAGTATTGAGAGAAATCCGTGAAAACCTTAGGCGGGCGTTCATTTAAATCAAGTGACTCAGTGCATATACACTCCTTATATTTCGGTACATACGCATTTTAACTACTGAATACGAGACCACTATGATACACCATTTCAATAGTGTATATGCTGACTAAATTATCTGGTTACAACACAGTCTTATGGTGATACAACAAAACATCTTACAATATGTTTAATGTTTTTCGCGAAATGCGATTCATTATAATAAAAAGTGTAGTTGTAGTTCAAATTTATTATATTCAAAAATTGGAATTATGCAGCGTTTTATTATAATTATGTTTGTAAAGCAGTTGTTTCGTTATTGTATTTTTATCGAAATATATGTTAAACACCAACATTGTATATTGTATTTTAAGNTATATATATATATATATATATATATATATATATATATATATATATATATATACTGGTATTAAGCTATTCGGTATTATTTTGAAGAGTTTTAGTCAGCTTTATTTTCGTCGTATGAGTGCATTCAATTAGAAGATTATTTACTGTTAAAAAAATCAACGTAAATTATTTAACATAACATAGAAACGAACCTGAGCCAGAGTAGTTCAATGTCTGTTTGCGCGTGTATAGCAACGAAGCCAAATATGGCTGCCAGCAGGAGACCAATTATAACGACCTTCATTTTCTGAAACAAAAACAAAATCGTATTCTGTTAATGGCACTTTTTCGCTGGTTCCTTGTTATGTGTACTGATTTTATAACACATTTGAGATGACTGCATTCAAAATGAAAATTCGAATTTAATACTTGCCTGGTTTCTGTAAAAACAAATTAACCCATTTATGCCTAGTGGACTCTCCCATCCTTCTAAAATGGATCAATTTATTTCCAAAATTAGGGATGTCTTGTACATTTATTTCTATATTTAGAATATTTCTTACAGAAATTCCTTTAATCAAACAGCGCAGACCCTGATGAGACGCCGCATTGCGGTGTTAGAATGTTATAAATTGAAATATCATCACGCCAAAACAACAACACGTTATATCTCAGCATTTTTAAATAAATGATGAGGAAATATCGTGAAGTTGATAAATGAGCCTTGCTCTGTGAACAGGGGAGGGGGTTTAATGCATGTATTCATGAGCATATCATACATGCTTTTCGAGTTATTTCAGTTAAAGTACATCATTTTGCATCAAATATATTACAAACGTGTAAATAGTACGTTAAGTGTGTGTGTTTTTTTTTAAGTTCATAAAATTGTTCTGACGGGCGGAAAAATCGGATGGGTTGACAGTACGGACGGTGAATAAACCGAAAATCCTTTACGGCCAAAAACCGGTAGGATAATAAAACGCAAGTCACCTGTTGGCATGCACTTTCCCACTTAGATTCATCAGTACGGATGTTCTGTTTATCAATCTGAAAACACGATTTAATAAGCATTTTATATTGCCTTGCATTATTCATATTCAAACTATCAATCAAAAGGAAAAGCTGAGCATGTTAAGTATATATAACAACATTTAAATTGAATGCAAAATAATAATCGCACTTTTATTTTTTTACTGAAGTGGACAGCATTTTAAAAGGTTGATGCCAGTTTAGACATGCGCTTACGATACATGCACAGTATATATAATGCATTTATTGAAATGTTACATAATCATCAAGTATAAGATCATTGGAAATAAATGTTCTAGACTTTAATTCAATATTAAATACAGTAGAAATTGCTTGTTTAGTAAACACTGTTTAAGAAGGAAATCCAGATATCTTCTGAGTTAATAATATATTTTCGTTCAATTAAAATATATATTATAAATTTAAATATATAATTTAGTTCATGCCCCAGCATTTACAAGTCCGCTGATAAAATAGTTTGAATTGAGAAAATCATTGATAAAAAGGTAACTTGAGTATTTGAACTGTTATTTACATATACAAACAATTTTCCGACATTTGCTACTGAAAATATATGGCAATTTAATGAGGAAGGGAAATCACAGGTACAGATATGTTAAGTATTTTTGTTTGGTTTTTCGTGTATTTTTTGTCTATCCCATACCAAATTAAATTAAAATTCCAATTATGTTTTAATACTATAGGCAATGACAATAAGACATCTTACCGATTTCTATTAAACATTTGTTTTGTTTTATTTTTATTTTTAATGTCGAGGTAATTTGCGATTTCGATCGAATCATACAAAAAATATTGCAAAACTATAGTTAATTTGGTGAATATGATAGAATCGAGCAAAACTGATCAATACCTCAACCTGTTTTACGATTTTATTTAAATTTCACCCCACCTTCCAGATGATAATTTCACATCAACATGTTAACACATGATTGTTTTGTCAACATGTTTTGTTCGTGGTTTTACTTCAATATAAACCTTTGAGCTGTATGTATGCAACATTTTATACATGCTGTGACCTGAATTGTTGCGGATTGGTAGTGGATGGGCATTATGCGCTCAGAAAGTACATTATTCGCGTGGATATATCTTCCCCTCGTTAATGGATGTTTCAAATGAAATTGCGTTGTTATCATAACCAATATCAAAAGTACATGACAAGTCTCGCAAATAATGAAGTTCATCATAATAAAAAGATAAATGCTAATGCATCAAGAAGCGCCAATTACCATGCATCTTTTTATTGATGTTTGCAGTAGGTGTATCAATTTATTTTAATGTTGTTTGACAACTTTCTGTAAGCAAAACATGTCATTCAAGAAATATCATAATACGTCAAGACGTATTGGTATAGGAAATACTATTAACACACACAACATATAATGTACTTTAGGTTCCGAAGTCAAGTTACCGATTAGTTTGCTCCTTTTATATTTTTTGAGCCTTATAAATTTCAACGCCAAATGTTCTTTTGAAAGACCCCTTTTTTGCAGTTGGATTCAACGTGTTAATTATAGGTTGTACATCAAACACAATGTTTCCAGTGTGTAATACATAGTCATTTTATGCAACATATACTGTTAAAGAAATATTCTTCAACTAAAATTGCTGTAGTTTGTTTTTATCGCAATGCAGGTGTTTCTTTTTACATACTATACACATGCATTGAGAAAGAGAAAGGACAGGCCGTAGCTGTGTACTTTTAATTTTTGTCAGATTAGTGATGTACGTCACGGTGAACGACCATCAATATAAACATCAATAAGACAGAGGCATACATTTGCGACAAAACCATCTTGATTTAGAGGGAGTAGTTCTCAGATTGTCAAAATGATTAAGTTGCAACTTTTTGCAACAGATTCAAAACTAAAAGAATGCTGTAAACAAGCGGACGAAATACCATTTATTCCGTTAACCTATACTGAAAACACAGCTACGTTGATGAAAAATAATCATTTGCAATGTATAAACAATTTATAGCGTTACAAGCACGAATATATAGAATTACTTTGAATGATCATATTGTTTCCGTTAAATATTGTAATTACACCATTACATGTACATTGTACACGTTGATCACTAATATGAAGTATTCACTGGTCATAAGAACGTGACAACCCGGATTGTCGAGAGGTTAAGACGGTATCGTTGTTATCCAAATGATACTGGTTAGAGACAAACATGTTTTCATGTCTAAAATAAGATATATTGTATTATGCTCGATTGGTCATTTGTCGGCTCGGGTACTAATTAAATGTACTCTAAAGTATACTTAAATGTACCCCGGTTACGCTTAAGATACTAAAACGTACTCGGCCATTTTTTTGCTTATACTTTTAGCAAGTAAACTATTATAAACTTAGACAGGATTCATCGGGCTAGAAGGGCTGCTAGGTCATACAAGCCCGGCAATATCGGTCCGAGAACTTTGGCATGCCGTTGTTATTGTGACGTTTAATGTAAACATGACAACTTGTAAAATGCGTATCATATCAAAACATGAATGTCATTTCAACATCATTATATAATATGAAATATCGCGACTTCGACACAAACAAAACAACATGCCAGCTTTGCTTTGTCACGTCGATCATTTCACTGACGATCATGTGCGTAAATTCGGGATATGAATGCTTTTACTTTAATATTGTATTGGTGTGCATATTTTACAAAAATCGTAACGTGTAACACACGTATCAAAATTTGCACATATTCTTCTTTTGTTCACATATTTTGCGAAACTTTTTTTAATTGTATATCGTTAATATATATGTTGTAAATTGACGGGTTAATTATTTTAGCAAAACTCTAAAATATTTCATCCACCAAATTAAAAGTCATAGTTGGTCCTCGTTGCATTATGGCTCCAAAAACTCTTTCTTAACACTTATTTCACTTGAAGATCTTTTCTTCCTTGGATATTGTTTCTGCATTTCTCCTTCCCATTCAATTAACATAACATTAGCTTTCGTTTCTTTTTTATCAAAAGCAACATCTTTTCAATTGAAAATCATCATCAATTACTACAACAAAGCTATTGTACATTGAAGTATCTGGTATACACAAGCATTTCTTCACCTTATGAAACATTATTTTCTAGCGCTATTTTAGTTGTTAATTCAAGGAATGTAACGTAAAGAAATGTATATTTATAGCAGTTTCTGTAATTTAAGCAGAATATTTATTTATAACTTCATTGTACAAAGGTATTTTATTTTCCACACACCTTTTATACTTGATTGGTGCGATTTATTTGACAGATATTATGATATCATTTAAAAAATACATTCTGACAAATATTTATTGACGCAAAAGTAATGTCCATCTTATATTGCATAATAAAACATACTTTTTGAAGTTTAAATTTTATTTCTTTTTGCCTCTGAGAGGACTTCAGGTCATGCATATAAAATACGTTTAAGCTACTTAAGTAAAAACTACAGTTTATCTGATGTACATACAATTAGTTTGTGTGAATTTAAAATATTAAATACATTTAGTATAGAATTTAGCTCGCCGAATGTCCTCACACTGTTTTGGCGACACACCGATACCGACGAGTTTATCGTATTTGTTGCAGTTCCACAAAATGTGTCGATTTGTCGTATGAACATTAATATGCCCTGAATTGTGAGAAAATAACCCAACAGAGTGCATGTCGATTTAACGTAAATATAATTTCGACTTTACAAACTGTTTATGTAACTGTATAAACCTATGATTGCGTCGATGTTTAATCTGAACTTTTACTCTTTTTTGTTATTCATCAACGTTTTGAGTGCTCGTTACGTCAAGTCGGTAAATTATAGTTCATTATTTGTAAGTTTTTATAAATAAAACCTTATGTACATTGTTTATTCATTATTTGTTTTAAGCATTCGCTATTTAAAAGGTATTCGTAAACAGTGATCAAAACAGAAAAAAAAACAACCACCGATTTATCTGAAAAACAAAAAATATACATACACTTTAAGAGTTTATTCGTTTATAAGGTACATACTCATTAAATAGAAACGACTGCCACGAATTCAGTGCTGCAAAAGCCTTTTGAAGGTGAACTTTACGAGGCAGTCCGTGAACGTATATTGCTGAAATTTGTATATGCCCTTTATTCGATCATTTATCTTGTGAAAATATGCACAATAAAAAGCATGTTTACGCTTCGTTGCTTCTACCCTGTATCATATGTAGGTCCCCGTGAATTAGCATGTCATCAAAACAGTTAACGCGCCATGCATAATTAATAAGTAAAGCGTTTTAATGTGTAGATTTTATAAGCTCACAGATCCTTCAAAGTAATGTCATGCAACAATGTTTATGTGGATTCAAAACCATGGTTGCAATTAATTATTTAACAAGTGGCCTTCATAATTTAATACATCGGTGACTTACTTACAATAAACGAACAAAGACTGAAACATAATTCTATATTTAAACTGTTCACATTATTATAGGGTTAACATAGCTCGAAATAGTACTTTTGAACAATACATTATGTTTATTTTGTAATTCTGTCAATAAATGTAAAATATAAAATCCACTTATAATATCTAAAATAAACTATAGATTTTAGAAAAAAATAGGCACCGGAAATGTTGCCCTTATCTGGATTCGAACTCGGAATCTTTGGGAGCATATTTTTACTCATTTTAACTGGGACATCAAGGTGTAAAGCCCCCGTAACACTCAAAATCAACGAATATTTCGTAAACTATTTCATAAAATAAAGTTAACCTATATAAAATCATTGTTCCTTATAGCAGTAGCCAACATTGAATTGCTAGATGTGGTCTGGTACCATTGATTTAACAAGAAACAAAATGCTCTTTTTTAATTTTTTTTGTGGTACAATATAATATGCTTTTATTATATACAGACATAAGTATAACAATGCATAAATTGAAGGTCAAGTTCATTTATTCCACTAAATGCAGTTATATCGTACTTATGTTTAAGGTCAAACGAATAATCTTTCTTGCGGAGCTCTAGTTTCGAACTGAAATTAATGGTACGTGTCAATTATACGGCGTACATGTATACTATTTGGGAGTACATGTATTGCATGCCATATGCTAATTGAGAATTGCTATGAGTCTGTTTTAAGGCAATGTGTCTCTTATATATGGCTTACGCATATTGTGGCCGCATAAGACACACGGTTTTACGTGTTTCTTAAAATGAATTCATGTATCATGTACGTATTCTTTTGCACAAACGCGATACCCAGTGATTACACACAATTCATTTTCAGTAAATGCGAAACATACAATTTAATACATGTCTTTTACATCTATATACAATAGAACATCATTTTACATTTTGCTTTATATTTTTAAATGTAAAGAACAAACGATTTTCAATCCGAATATCAAAATAATTGGAAGATCAATAGAAGGGATATTATATTTATCAATGAAATAAATTACAAGCACACACGTATGAAAACGACAAGACCTCCGCGGTCGGAGACAGATGCCCCCTAAACAGGGCCTTGACACATTATTGTTTGCAACAATATACAAGAACAATCACAATATGTAAATATACAAGCTAACAAGTGAATATTGTTTTGTTATATGCGACTGTGAGCGTAATTTTGATATGAGCCTCCATCATCTGATCCATTTTTGTAAAAAGATTATTCACACATCGGCCTCTAAGTGTGACCTTGACCAGACAGTTTTAGCTACGGTATTTCTGTTGCACGCGACACACCGTTAAGTCATATAATGACCAAGACCAATACATCTGGCAATGTATCATGCGCCATGGCGGAGTCGTTGCTGAGTTACCCACGCAAATTGTGCATGGCCAATGTATCTGTGACAAATCAGGGCGATCGGTCAATCCGCTCACGAGTTATCAATCGGACATGCTTTTCACATTCAATATCACAGTGACTTTGATCATTTACCTATATTTCAATAGGGATTATCTACTGTTCAATGTCAATGCATTTGCAAAGTGTGAGGCCCATCACTCAATCCTTTGATGACATATCAAACGGAAACCAATTTAACACTTAGTGTCACAGTGACCTTGACTTTTGAACTAGTAACCCTAATTTCAATAGGGGTAATCTACTGTCCATGGCCAATGCACATTGGAAGTATACAGCCAATCGATGAATCAGTTGACGGGTTATTGTTCGGAAACGATTTAGCACTAAGTGTGACAGTGATCTTGACCTTCGACCTAGTGATTCCAATTTCAATAGAGACCATATTCTGCCCAACACCAATATACATATGTTGTATCAAGCCAATCGATCCCTCCGTTCACAAGTTATTAATCGGAAACAATTTTCACTTTTAGTGTGACAGTGACCTTGACCTTTGACATAGTGACCCCAATTTCAATAGAGGTCATCAACTGGCAAAGGCCAATACACATGGGAAGTATCAAGCCAATTTGTCAATTCGTTTACAAGTTATTGATCGGAAACGAACTGGTCTACCGACAGACCGACCGACAGACCGACCGATAGACCAACAGATCGACCGACCGACAGACCGACCAACCGACATCCAGCAAAACAATATACCCCCTCTTCTTCGAAGGGGGCCATAGTTAAAGTACTAATTAACCATGCCAATATATGGTTTTGGAAATGGTTTTAACAGAACGTACTAGTTCTAGCATCTCAAGCATTTTATAGGACATGGCCCCATATAACCATCAAAGAATACAGGGAAATAGAAGATCATCAAATAAAGTGTTCACGTGGAATAATAAACAACACTCACACACACAATAACACACCATTTGTTGCATTAACAAACGAACGTTTCCATCAATTATAGAACGCTAAACTGCGGCTATTAGAAGATTTCATATAACGTTCATGTTCATAAACATTAGTGTTTTGACTATCTACTTTAAATACTCGTTCTCATGTTCAATGTTCATTCTTGGTTGATCTTCCTCTGGCTGTGCCCGTATTGTGTCTGTCAATATACAATAAAACAAGTGGATACCAATACAGGGAAAAATTGTTTCTAGTACGTTGTTTTTTTTTAACTTTTTAATATATACTTATAAATAATAAAAACATAAATAAATTATCATATCGGAAAATATTATGCTCTCAAAAGAGACAAATTATTGAAACGTCAAATGTCATCCCTATGAAATATTAGTGATTTTAAAACTTGAGAATATACCGATAGTAGACTATATTTAAAGGACTCTTATGATGTCTTGTTATATGCGCTAGTTTTTTTTAACCGAAAGGCTCGACTTCCTTAACGCGACCACGATACCTGAATTTGTGTTTTTGTTGCACCAACAAATATTACCTTAAACGCCAAATGATTCTACATGTTGCACAGAAACATCCATCAACACCATTTACGAGTAAACGAAACGCGTGTACTTCAAAATATCACCATTATGTCCTTTTAAATCTTTAAAATCATTACACTCAAAATGTGGTCGTCTTCGCAATCTGTTCAATTATTAACGTTGCGTTCGCATAACGTTGACGTTGCAACGGTTCAGTTATATTTTGGACACATATTTAATTTATAACATAGACCTTGATTTCAGATTCATCCATATTTGAAGGTTGAACGTGAACATAAGTACAACACATTTATAGAACCGTTATAACAGCTTTTGCGCGATCGTGACCCATAACGATATTCCTAGTTAAAAATGATGCATCTTGTGCATGGGACCCGAGGTAAAATATAAATCACATATATTTCTAGCAGATCGTGCATGGCGTCATACCTTCTAATTCCACATCCTTTATTTCCTTCTTCATCTTGTTGGCAAGCATTCTTTTCGCCTTTGTGTTATCTCTCCCTTTTTGTGTTGTGACGCAAACAACGACGACCACTAGAAAGAACGTTCCGTCATTAACTTGTCAATAGCATGCTGAGACAATTTCTATTTATTGATAACAATAACAATGTAACAACCATGGTGCTGGTTTTAATTATTGCGGAATGAGGTAAATTTTGCATTTATATATCTATAGAGGGACATTTCATGTGACTTTAATTATAAGTTTCACCATTTTATATGAACCAATACTAACGATTTGTGCAAACGTATTCACGGTGTACTAGCATATGTTTAAATATTCGCACTGAAAACAAACATTTATACTTTCCTCATATTATCACAGAATATTTCATAATAGAGGATAAAATAAAAGAATACACAGTGTTTATGATATTTAATATTTATGCAACCAACTGACCTATGACAATTATTAGTGCAGCAGGTCCCACGGAGGCACCGACTATAAGTGCAACCTTTTGGACAGTGACCTCATATTTTAGGTAGCCCAATGTTTCCTTGATGTTTCCGATGGTTACCTTGGACAGAAAAATAGATTTACCTGTGAAGTGCAGTCTAATAATTTGAAAGAACTAAATCCAAATATAACCGGTATAAAAGGTCGCCGTGGTGTAGTTGTTATGGTTTCCGCCTTGAGATCTGGAGGTCACGGGTTCGTTCCCCACAGCGAGAGCGTTCTTTAGAACTCCCCCAAAGATACCAAGACCTGGTTTTAGTCCCAGGAAACGGATTCGATAGCTCTTCAAATAAGCCGTAGGCTTTCGATACAATCGAGCTAAAATAAATAGGTTTAAACTAAATATAACCGTAGTGACACCCCAGTTGCAATGTGCGAGGTATATACTATTATCAGCATGTGCTTATCTCTAAATGTCAAAAATAAAATGACAAGCTAGACAAGGTCTCGTGTTTTTTTTGCATAACTATTTCCATTTTACGATATCAATTCATACGACACGTGAACATTAACATGGTAACATTTGAGTGTTCGTGTGTCGTATGAATAGATATATTTGCGGGAAATTAAAATGGAATTAATTGTGTCACAAAAAAACGAGCATTTTGTATCTACCAAAAGCTATGTTACCACACCGCATCGGGCGTTGAAATTTCGGCAATTGCTATAAGGAACACACTGATTTTTAATTGTTTAACTTTATTTTACGAAATATTGTACGAAATTGTCGTTGGTTTTGAGTAGTAATGTGGCTTTAACAGAGTAATTGCTTTTAAGTAGTTTCTCATGTGGAACATAACTCATCTAGTACTGAAGGTCACCAAATGTCCTTCATTCAAAGAGGCATTAAGAAAAAGTGTAGATTACAAAAAAAACTAATTCCCTCATAAGTATTAATGGAGTTATTTCATTTAAATCATTGTTTAAATAGTCTGGTTTTTATGTAGAGCATACATCTGCGAGTATTGAAGGTTTTCATATGAGCCTTCATATACAAATAAATGGTTTCAAGAGAAAATACAGAGTACGTGCGCTATAACACTCTCTTACGTTTTTACAGTATTATAGCCATTTGTTTATTTTTAATATGTACGAAATGAATTCATATGTATTGAATGGTTTTAAGGCAACTTCATATACTGACATAAAATATCAAGAGGAAATGAAGGGTACAAGAAACATAACTCTTTCTATTGTATTTATTTGTTGTTTTTTTCCCTATGCTAATTTTTCTTGTACATGGATATCTATTATTTTGGTTAATACTGTAAGTGGCGGTAGCTTATGCCATTCCAAACCACGACTATAATCTAATTTTAGATCCGTCAAAACCGTTGATAGTGTACGGGTGATTTTACAAGACGTGTTCATGTGGCATTCAATTTGTGTCACAATGTCAAATAATGTCGACTGTTGTTTATTGAACATTATTGAAGGCTGTCGGCAAAATGTCAAGTCCATTATCGAGATTTTGTATTGCGATTATCACTAAATAAGTGTGATCTTGATTTTAAGCTTAGTCACATGCATCAAGCGTAATACTCTAAACGGGTTCGCTATTTCTTGAACGTTAATTCAAATATGTGTGATACATTATGGAGTCTTAGCGTTCAGATGCTTTTAAATGCCCAGATTTTAGCATCGACTAAATCTTTGATTAATAGACAAATGCCTTGCACGAAATTTCCACATACTGAACATTTGTGTCAAGTTATTTTGCATTACCAGATGAATTATGAAATAACACTCTGGGCAAGTAATATAATGCATTATTTGAAATGTAGGTGTAACCGTGACCTTTGTGTCAGAAAGATAGGTCTTTCACACGACACCCCATCTATACATGGTGAACATTTTTATTAAGTTATTTTGCAAATACCGGATGAATTATGAAGTTACAGAATGGGCGAGTAATATGACATATTGATATTTTAACAAAGGTCACTTCCTCTGCGAAATGAAGTTCTTATTGTCAAGAACAGTTCAAGAACAGTTATTAAAACTAAGTAAGAGTTCTTGACCTGTTCTTAGAGGATTTTAAGAACATTTATACTAGCTAGAACTGTTCAAGAACTGCCTTCAGAAACAGTTCGATAACTTTTTAATGACTTTATTCATGTTATTGAATTATTCTTAAACTATTCTTTAATACTTAAAGAACCTTTTTTGGATAACATATTTCCTTCTGATGTTCTTGAACAGTTCTAAACAATGTTCTTGAACATATGATGGACTTTAAAAAAAAAAGTTTTTAAAAGGATCTTCCATTGTTCTTGTAGATAAGAACAGTTTAAGACGGTTATAAGGACATCTTATTACAAGAACAGTTTAAGATGATATCAATAACAGTATTGTTTCAATAAATGGCTTTGAAAAGATAATTAAGAATAAATCAGGAATTATACAAGGCCTGTACTGTACTGTTTCATCATGTGAGATTTTTTTTCTTCAAATATTGTCCAATATAGTAGTCCTTTTTGCTCTCTGAAGCAGAAATTCTTCTTGACAGTAATGTTTTTGTCACACCCAACAGAACACCATGCAAGAAATTGTCTGGAACTGCTCTTGAAATGAACATTATATTGCTGTTTTTACACAGGAAGAATATTGTGTGCAAAGGAAGTTGAAAGAGAAGCAAGCTGCATGAAGCCACATGGTTTATGCTATATTTGGAAATGTAAGTCTTGAATAAATTACCGGCTAAACTGATCAGCCATTGATTCCATTTCGACTTCTTTGGCACTGTAAGTGTAAAAATTTCATGTAAACCACTGATTAGTTAAGCAGTCCCATGTTTAAAATATATACACATGACGGAAGGGTCTTTATGCATATTAATATGTGCCTATAGAATTAATGTCATATACCATATATTCAACAAGAATTTTAAAATTGCATGACTTTCTAAAAGCTATAACATTTAACCATACCCTCTTAATTATAACTCTACACACTTCATTCATACTGATTTCATGAATTTAATTTTGGTCACAATTAATCCATCAGTTTTAGGAGTAAAATTAAATTATGCTTATATTTTAAACCCAATACATTGTTGTGTAACATTGCTGTAGGTGGCGGGCATGAGAGTTAACAGATTTCTAATAATTGGTAAGTATAGAAAATTCTCAAAGAGTTTCTGTGTCAATATTTATTGTCACGATCTGTTAAAGAAGCGTTTTCATGAATTGTACTTGAATTGTTCTTAAAGTTTCTAAGAACTGTTCAAGTACCTTTTAAAATGAATTTTTCAAGAATATGCGTTCTTGAACCAGTCGAGAAGTATTCTAGCATTGCACTAGGACTGTTCTTAAAAGTGTTCAAGACCTGTTCAAGTACATTTTAAAAAATGTTATGAAGTTTTAAAGAATATGGGTTCTTGAACCAGTCGAGAAGTGTTCTAGCATTGCACTAGAACTGTCCTTTAAAGGTGTTCAAGAAATGTTCAAGTACATTTTAAGAAATGTTAAGTACGTTAATTTAAAAATGAATGACACAATATGAGGTTCCAATCCGGACAGCTGCAATATGATCATATTTGACTATATGACCTCTGAGTGTGACTATCACCGTTGATTTACCGACATCTGTGAAACACACGACACGCGATCTCCACATGTTGATTGTTAAAGTAACAGTCCGTATATTGACTCTTACACACAGAGCGTCGATTAAACAGCTATTTGTAGCTGACAGACAACTTTTTAATATATTTTAGCCATTGCTAGAAATTTTTTACAGAAAAGTGGAATGTATCAATTGCTCCAATTGCACATATCACATGTGTTTCTTTTTCCGAAAGAGACGCTGTTTTACTTTAAAAAAAAACTATGTTAAAATAAAATAAAATATTCTTTAACATTCATTATGTTTGTTATTTATTCACATATGTACATGTCGGGATATTAAATCTATAAACGTGTGTTCTTACGTAAACTTCAGGATTCTCTGCACCGAATATCCCTGGTTTAGGTTGGCGTCATGGTGCAGCGCATCTCATCAATGTATTTGATATCTCCACACCGCGGCATTCTTCTATCCCGATAGTGATTTTTACATCTGAAGGGGCCAGGAGGGTCAGGTTGTCTCCCTTAATAGTGTACACATATAAATTACCGTTCTTTTATAGGAATTTGTGGGTACATTTCATTGTCAGTAGTTTATATTTCATAGCTTGTCGTTGTCAAATACAATCTTTTGTATTTTAATAACTTAATTGTCATATACAAAAGCAGTAGAATATGGAAAGCGCCCATTGTCAACCACTCGATCACAGTTAAATGATGTTTTGCGATTAATGTGAATGTATTTGACTTTCGAGTAGTTTTTTTCAAAAAAATAAAATGTTAATATAGCAATAATGGCACTTTAAACGCATTATCATGACAAAAGTTATTGTTGACTATCGCTAGTCTTTTTTTAAATGTAACTGACCAATTTCCTATACAATACAGGACAAAACATACTACATAAAACGTGATAAAAGCTAGGGTCACAGTCTTAGATCGGTCATAATCGTTTAGACATGATTCTTGCACGACACACGTCTTATTTTTTTTTGGTATTGTTTTAATAATAATGGGCGGAGCAAAATGTTTTTAAAATCGTAATGAAGATTTTCGGTTAGTAGTGAAGCAAGACGCACATGTTTTAATGCGCTATGCCAAACTCGTAACACGCGAAACTTCCATGCCTTTTATGTTTTAAAGGAAATATTTATTTGTACGATACAGTTTATAAATATATTGAGATAAAACATAAACGATATTGACAGTTGTATTTCAGTTATGTTGGTTAGCCTGTTACATTTATTGTAAATATGATTTTTATAAATGAATATGATGTCATCCGTTACAATTGTATTAATAGGAATGAAGCCATATTTGATTTGATCGCGAACATGATTATTGTAGATTCGAATAGTTTCACTAGTCTTTGAATGAACAATCTTACGCTCTGATTTTGTCCAAATGAAGATGTCACATTTAAATGAAGTAACATTACAACAACCTTCATCAGCATGGGATCTTAAATTTCGTGTAATTTGAAAGCAGTTCTGACGCGTGTTTTCATTTTATTCTAGTAACATTCTATCAAAACCAACACGTATCAGGTCCTAAATGTACCGATACGTACCTCTACCGTCAGAAACTGCTGCTCTACATTAAAGAGCTGCATTCCGTTGTTGAATTTCGACAATGAAGGATCGTGGTAGTATTTCAATGAAAAACTTCTCTCAATTCCGTCCAGTTTCACAACAATCTCAACTTCCATGCAGCCATTGCATGCTGTAGCTCGCCGTCGACGCTGGGCCCCTAACTTTTGTTTAAGATCGTCAGGGGCTTCGGGAACTTTGCAGAAGGCCTTTGTTGAGGAATCATCGATCATGCACCGTTCCGAGTTCTTAATTTAGTGGATTGTAGAAAACTTACAGGTACAAAATACATATATCTTATATTTCATATCTTCGATGTTGTAATATTTTCAGCCTTCAGAGGCTGGTAGTGGTATTGTTATTTTATTATTTTTAGAAACCTTGTTTAAGACCTTTCTTATACTTAGATTCTTATACATTCTCTGTACTTATAAAGTAAACGTGTATGTTCATCAATTGAGAGTTCTGCAGGTTATACTGAATTTTTACAGACCATTATCGGACAAGCTGCCTTTTACCTACTATATGTATGTTGACTTGGCAATGTGTATTAATGTAACTTTAAGATTGGTGGTTTCGCAAAATTTAAAAACACTATGATAAGATTAAAAACAAAAAACCCTAAAGTTGTTCTCTCCCCATTGAGAATTCCGATTACACGTAGTATTCATTTGCCGTTAAATTATAGACAATTACTTTTTTCTAGACCTACAGTCAAACTAAATTTACTTCGAACATCTTTCATTGGAGATACAATGCGGCTGGGTTCTAGTTCGCAGCGTAATCAAGCTCCGTGTAATCGGTATCCTACAATAAATAAGTGCAACTCCAGGAAGTGTTTATGTTGCAAGTTTTTAAATATGTCCTCTTTTATTCTTTCATCGGTTAATAACCGAAAATTTTCAGTTAACATTAAATCCGATGTCTCATGAAATTCTATGCATGTGGTTTATGTCATTACTTGAAATGTACCCTGTTGTGGTGCGCAATACGTTGGGCAGACTAGTAGATCACTAAAAACACGTTTTAGGGAACATTTTTTTTAAATTAAAAATAATAATAAATTTAATAACTTCATTTACCAGCACTTTAATAAAACGGGTCATAGTGTAACAAATATTTCAATTCAACCTGTGGAGCAACTTATTTTTGATAATAGTACTTCAAATCAGTGCCAATTAAAAGCAAGGTGTATGTCGGAATTCGAATGGATTAAACGTTTGCAATCAGCTTACCCACTTGGATTAAATGATAATATTCTTAATGTTGGTACTATTTCTAAAAATAAATCGATTAATTCATTTTCTCTGTTTAGTAAACGTCTAAGAAATAAACGTTCACACGGCATTAGGAAAAATGGTAACATAAGGCGTAAATTTAAACGTCTGCTTTCTTTAAATGACTGCTACACATTATTACAGAATGGGGGTAAACATAAATTACTAAGTGCACTTTGCTCTCTTTCTGTTTCTTCGTTGGCGCATATTGTTAAGGAATGTAAACTTATTTTAATTCAATCTGACCCTCTATATGAATGTGCTTGTATTATTGAATCTTTCACTGACTACTATCTTAAACCTTTTATTGAAAATGTACTTAACAAAACAAGAAATCGTATCAAAATTGAGTTTTGTAACAAAGGTCTTGATTTAATTGACCTTCCAAAAATATTCAATGACAAAAATGTACGTAGGTTGATTCCCCCTTATTTCCGCAATACTGAATCACCGCTTATTTGCTACAAGTATAGTAAACCTGTTAGAAGTATCGTTTTTAATTATAATTCTATTTCCACAGATATTAATGTAATAAGAAATTGTCCTACATCATGTGACTGTTCTAGTTCCAAATATTTATATGGTCCAGTTGGACATGTTATTACTGGGGACCTTAATTTCATTCAAAATAAAAACCTTAGAAATTTATTACGCAGAGGCCCTAAGTATAGACTGCCTATTCCTGTTGATTTTGATGACTGCATTAAGAAACTAGTAACATCCTTACATGAGTATTGCACTAAATGGTGCAGGAAGGAAAATGCTGAAATTACTGCACTCAATGATTGGAAAACAAAAGTATTTAGTATGGCCATGAATAAAATATATTTTTATGATACAAATCCTCTGGCCTTACCACATTCACCTAAATTTAATAAACAAAATCTCTGTAAATTGCTTGAAGACTTAAAATCTAAATTCGTCATAGTTCCTGCTGATAAGGCTGCTAATAATGTTATAATAATATGACGAGTGTTTTATGTTCAAACTATTTCACAGGAACTTTCACAAACTACATCATATTGTGATTACAATAAGCAACCTAATGAAATTATTGCCGATCATATTGCCGAATGCAAAAAATTAAATGTAATAGTCAATATTACTGAAAAGAAATTGCCATCACTTTACTGGATACCAAAATTGCATAAAACGCCGTATAAAAGTCGTTTTATCGCTAATTCAGTGTCTTGTACCACCAAGCAATTATCAGTGTATCTTACATCTGCATTGAGTGCTATTAGATATCATGTAGCTAAATATTGTAATAAAGTTTATGAAAATAGTAATATTAACCTATTTTGGTCAATAAAAAACTCCTTAGAAGTAATTGATAAAATTGAAAATAAAAAATATAAGGTGTCACAAGTAAGTACTTATGATTTTTCTACACTATATACAACTCTTCCTCACGCTTTAATAAAATCCAAACTTGTTTCTTTGATTGAAAAAACTTTTGCAAGAGAGAAGTGTTCATATCTAGCTTTAAACACTAAAACAGCTTTTTTTACTAATCAGATGTTAGATAATTACATCATTTGGACTGGTCTGGACTTTTGTGCAGCACTTACTTTTCTTCTGGATAACTTGTTTGTTGAATTTAATGGTAAAATATTTAAACAAATTATTGGCGTTCCTATGGGTACTAATTGTGCGCCACTTATAGCTGATCTTTTTTTATATTGTTATGAAAGCGAATTTATGTTAGAATTATCTAAAACTAAACAAGTAGATTTGATTCAATGTTTTAACCTAACTAGTAGGTACATTGATGACATACTTAATTTAGATAATCCATTCTTTGCACAATATATTCACAAAATCTACCCAAACGAACTAGTCTTAAATCTATCGTGTCTATCCAATACAGACGCCGCGTATTTAGATTTACATCTAACTATTAATAATAATATGATTAAAACTAGTTTATACGACAAACGGGACGACTTTAACTTTGAAATAGTAAATTTTCCGTTCCTAGATGGCAACATCCCTAAAGGTCCTTCCTATGGTATTTACATTTCGCAGTTGGTACGTTATGCCAGAGCATGTTCATGTATTAAAGATTTTAATGATCGTAATCTTATATTAACGAAGAAATTGCTAAAACAGGGTTTTTTGTATCATAACCTAAGAGGTAAGTTCGCTAAATTTCACTCTAAGTATGGTGATTTAATTTCAAAATATAATGTTTCTTTAAAATGGCATTTAACTAATGGAATTTCCCATCCATCATTTTATGGGGATGTTTTGAAACGTGTCCGCAAATTAAAATATGTTAAAGAAAATGTTCATATTAAACTTTTCCATTTAATTAACTCGTTTTTATCAAAAGGATATGATGCTTATGTACTTAAAAACACGTGCGTGATGGTTTTCGATTCACTTTATCTTTTGTCTCTTAAAATTTGGAATCATTAGTGATATAATGGGCATTTTTCACTTTTTAATTAAATTGTGTCTTTGTGTCGTATGCACTTTATCTTTCGTCTCTTAAAATTTGGAATCATTAGTTATATAATGGGTATTTTTCACTGTTGAATTAAATTGTGTCTTTGTGTCGTATGCACAAATCTGCATGAAAACTACATTTAGATTCACATCGTACATCAAATCATTTCTGTCGTCAAATGTCATAACACCTATATACTGTTTGATTCCAATAATGTCGCTTTAATGGAATTACCATTTTTATTCATTTGATTCTTAATATTAAATCACCTAAACTTGTTTTATTAGTAGCACAGCCCCATTAATATTTTTATTTACAGTACTGCCCCTGGATTTTGTTCACGTCATTATGTCATTATGGATTTTTGTGACGTCATACGACCGACTTTCCCAGTTGTAATCTACATGCATAGGTCATTGGGTTTATAAAGTTCCATTTTATTTTTATTTTCTCTCTGATAGGCTTTGCTTGTTTGATTTAATTATTATTATTTTTTTTAGCAGTCACATAAACAACCAAGCAATGTAATATGGAATTTTTACAACCATTATTGCTGCTTCTTCCTGTATTTGCGCGATGATTTTCTAAAATATTAACTCCGTGACGCTATATTCTCAAATCTTTTTCTATAAAGAAGGAATGTAGTTGACAATTGTTAATAGTTTTATTTGATCGTTCGTCAAAAAGTTGTAACTCTGTTACTCTTGTATCTTCAATGCAATTGAGTAATTAAATAGTAATTAAATTGAATGCGTTTTAATTCCCTTTTATTATTGTTTAATTTGAGTTACAATGCTATGACGTTAAATTTTATTTACACTTAAATGTATTATGAATATTGCTGGGCCAAGTGTGAGGTTGAGCGCTCTATAACCAGGTTTAAACCCCCAATGCGTTGCATTGACCGTTCCAAGGCGGTGACCCCAGCTTTATTCTTATTTGTGTTTATGTTGTTTTGTATTGTGCTGTATTGTGCTGTTTTGTACTGTTTCGGCAATCGGTCACTTGCCATAAATAAAGGACCAACTAATTGTTTGTAATAAGATTTCAATACTGCTCCAGCAGCTGGAGTTTCACTTCTTTATATTGTTTTTATAATATGCTGATTAAAAGAAATCAATATAAACTTCACATGAAACTGTATCATTTAAATCAACTTGACAGTATTTAGTTTATGTTGCGTTGTCCTGTGATATGGTCATGAATTTAGTAAAATTTAAAGAAATTTTAGTCTGAAAGTACTAAACTTTTCGAACCAGTGTTGTGTTTTCTTTTGTTATTCTTAAGCATGTACTAGAATATGCTGATGTTCAAATATATTAGGAGAACAAACTACCTGCTCGTATCCGCGTATAAATATAATTGGTCGAGTGGCATGGTTGAGATTTTCTCCGGTAACCGTCAACACGGTGCCTCCGCTGTATAATATACAAAGAATCAGTGTATCGCAGGTACCATTGAATACATGTTTGTAAATTCGAAGGGACCACGTATAACACTTTTTTGAAACGGCGATTGAAACAGTGTTATCAACAATTGATATACTATTTTTAAATAACCTCTGATATCCGTGCGTTGGGTGAATGTCCGTGACAACAGAGTTATCCAAGAATGTGAATGAAACGGTATCATTATGCAGGTCTAAATCGTTCAACATCACATAAAAACTTGCATTGCCGATTGTGCTGCTTTCTGCTCGAATATGTATAGTTCCAATAATAACGTACCCGTCTCTGAAATGAGTAAAACGTAAAAAAAATCACATCGCTTAGGGCACTAAGAATGTCAATAGAGAAAATGTAGCCGCAACTTTTAAAAAGCAGAAACTTTTGCGCAACAGCACATTCAAGTTGTGTTTATTTCATTTATATAAACAACATTTAATATATTATGCAACTATCTTAAGAAAAGCATTTAAAAATTATGATGAATAATTAAAAAATAAAATATTAATTTTTAATAGTGACTACTATTTCATTTGCCATTCCGCTTAGTATATAAGGTTAAATGCCGTAGTTATGCAGCTTAATTGTTTCTGGAAGCCTTGTTGTTGAGGACAAGGAAATTCGATGCTGTTATTGACTATATGCTCCTGGAGTCGAGCTAAGACTAGTTTTTCGAATAGCTTAGCGAAACATGGTATACGGGAAACGGGTCTGTAACTACTGGGGTTGTCTTTTGGCTTCCCCTTTCCTTTGTATAGAGGTATCGAGGTATATGGCTGATTTCCATTTTTAACATCAAATTCTGGTAAATATTGACGAAAACAGTGCTTTTCATAAACACAGACTTTCTCCATTTTTTCTAAAGTATCAAACGAATTTCGGCATATGTTTCTTTTAAAGATTTGATGAAATTTCGATTAAAAGTTTCGTAGTAAATTTCAACTAAAGTACCGGGGTATTTTGCGAATTATTTGCCATTGACAATTCCTTTAAATAAAATTAAAATCAAACACGCTGTATCGTTATCGTTACACTCTTTAAGTTCGTTCATTATTGAAACAATTATTCTACTGTATACTGATTGCACAAAAAAGCATCGTGTATAATTCATTTTCTTTTGCAACAACCAATAAACAGCTTGATTTATATTTAGATATCATAGCATGTTCAAGTAGTTTCTGTATTTAAACATGTGTTTGTATTTAAATTGTCAAAATAATTTATATTTTGTGTCGTTTGTGTATGCTGGATGGTTCTCATTTGTTTTTAGAAATTCTTTTGAAAATAAATATCGTTATTTTAAATGTTTTATGCAAGTCTCGTTTCCGAGATCATATACGGGAATTCACTGTGTGTGCTACTTCGATATGTTTACTGTCCTATAAAATCATTGTTTTGACAGACGACACGTGCTTATCTAAAATTTGTGTGTCGTAATACACAGGATATTGGATGTTCAGGGCTTGATTGGGCAATAAAACAAAGACGCAGTCGGCGGTTTTCGGTAGAACGTTTGTACTGACCAACATAATATTTAATAGTGCACGTGCTTATCTTACATTTAGGGATCAGAAACACGGGTCGTAGCCACTGTGTGCTTGTTTGGGCAATTAAACACAATCCCGATGGCTATTTTCAGTAGAACGCGCGTTCAGAAACTAACAAGTTCGAGTAATAAATCACAGAGATTCTGATCTGAGAACTGCATGGAGTCTGAAATGAAACAACATGCCGACAAATCAAAATGGTCACCGCCTAATGTTTCAATATAAAATTCGACATGTAGACATATATGATTCAATTATTAAAATCGTTTTAATATGATGATTATTTCGCTGACCGAACAAAATACACTTTTATAAAAACAGATGCAGATCGATTCCAAGAAACTGTGCGACCATCAACGTGGCAAAAGCGCGGACCACCGTTATGGGGTCGTTCTGTGAACTAGTTCCAGTACTTTGTGTCTTTGGGGGAGATCTAAAGAACGCTCCTATAGTGGGGATCGAACCCGTGACCTCCTGATCGCTAGGCGGAAACCATATCCATTACGCCACGGCGACCTATGTCGTAACCCTTATGTCGGCGATCTGCAACTGGTTACTGCCTGTTACCGTTGCTACCAATTCACTGAATCGGAACAGACCGAAATACGCTCAAAGGCACTATAACACACTTTCGCTAATGGCGAGACGATAACCGTCAGTACCTTCCGAGTGTAGCCCGCGTATCAACCGTTTGTGGTGATCAAGTACAATCTTCAAGTGTCTTCTTAACCACAAAAATGTTACTATTATCCTACCATCCCATATATTTATTTATATAACTCAACCCGGAAATGTAGCTCTTGATACATGTAGGTGCTAGATCCTTTTCAAAACAATAGGCTACAAAGAGAACGACATGTTGTTGATCCGCGAACCAGTTGCTTAGACTATACGCCGAGCGGAAATTGTTGAAAACAATGCAAGCGGTATTGTACAAACGCCACGAGTTTACCGACATACTATTGAACATTTACTCTGTTGCTGTATGTTCAAGACGTTCCACAGATGGGCCGGAAAGTGTGACGGCATTGAATTTGATTTTTTTAAATCTGAAATCGAGATAACGCATCGCGCAATACGTTCCGATATCCTGGTACGTGAATGACGCGAACGATAATATTTATTGCCAAGCGCTTTAAAGTGAGAGTTCGAATTAAAGTCATGGAATACCGACACGTCGTTGTAATTGCGCAAAAATGTACACTACATTTCATGAACTTGCCTAACAGGAAGTAACAGCTTGCAATACGTATGCGGCGGAATGTTTTTGTTATGCCGCAGGTGGTGTAAAAGGGTTCTAAAATACCGTATGTTTTTGCAATTATTAGTTTATATTGATTAAAATATCACGACTGGTATATTAAATTACTTGAACAAAGTTCATATTTTCAGTATATTCGGTAATANTTTTTCATTTTTGTCCATTAATAAGACGCTTCGGAAAAAAAGTCGCGCTTTTTACCTCGAAAAATACGGTAGTGTGTTTTCTATCTTCTAAACATGTACATTTGCAATACGCATAAGTGGAAAAGATTACGAACTAGAACACACCGGCGCGATTTACAGTTAGAGCATCGATGTAATTACATCGATTGGTGCAAATGATTAGAATTATTGTTATAAGTTAATTTATGTGTTACAATAATATGATTTCTTTCACTTGCATTTATTTACTAAGAAAGAATGCGATAATTTGGATAGATAATGAAAAATCTAATAACGAAAATTTCAGGGCTTTTTCCAGCCATTTCGGGAAAAGGAGTCTGGTCTTAAATCGATAAAATTGTGTGTACTGTATATATACGGTCTAATTTCACGCAGTTCATCTTCATAATGATCAGATTCGTTAAAAAACTCCATAATTTTACATAAAATTATTGATGTAATAGCAATGCAGTTAATCGTCTAGGCATGAATAACGCAGGCTAAAAATAGCGGATGTACATGTGTGACGTCACAGCAAGGGAGGTTAGTCAGTCCAGCTTTTAGAAAACGGTGCGTTATTGGACGATTTATCTGGTGATTTTTGGCATAAGGCGTAACGCTAAATTGTTGCAAATATTTTTATTCGACATATCGAAAAATTATCTTTATTATAATAAAGTTTCCAAAAGTGTTAAAATTGACCTTTAACAGCCGTTTCTCAAAATGGCTGTAAGATAAAAACTGTGCGACTTTTTTCCATTGAAGTTTAGAAACTGTTACTATATTGTCTAAATTCTTTTCGATCTGTTGAGACGAATACATCACTGTTTGACAATCGCTGTTTTAAATATCGATAAAAAGTTAATATGTGTGTGTGCACGTCTTATTGTCGGAAAGAAATGCAAATGCATGGAAAGATTAAAAAAAACTCTTGGTTAATTGAATTGTTATATTGTAGTCACTGTGATTCTTTAAGTTTTTATATTTCACAAATATATCTGTTTCACAAAATATGTTTTGTTTTCATCGAAGAACGTTGCAAATATCATAATCAGCTCTATAAAGTAAATTAAATAATTAAGTCTTAAATATAAAGTTGTGTGTACTGCACTGTGTATGCGCATGTTGGTGTGTTGTTTATTGCAATGATTTCTAGAATGAAATGCTATCCGCCGATAATTTTAGTACTGTAAAAGTCTGTTTTATTTTATTTTTATTGGTTATACGATTAATCAATAGCGAGTAACTGAACGTTTATCTTGGCACATTCATGTATATACTTGTTTCGAAATGTATGCAATTCAAACCTCATGTATTCATTTAGGTACGCGTCTATCTTACCGAATTAAAATTAAAAAAATGTGTATACAGAATATATATAATGGATTATTTAAAATATTGGCCTGATATAAACGTTGACCTATGGTACATACCAGTAATGTTTATATGTTTAAGTTTGTTTTGACAATGACAAAGAGAGTAACGCTATATCACATTATTTCCAATACTGCAAGTTTTAAGTAATTGTATAGCATAAATGCCAATACATATATAGCACACACGACATGTAGTGGGATCATATGGTGAAATGATTGTTCACTTTTTGATAAAAGCAACAAACTTAGCACATTTGTAGATTAAAGTATTTCATTCAATTTTAGCTATGGTCCCATCTCCAATTTTCAAAATGGCCGCCATTTTCAAGATGGCCGCCAA
>VMBQ01001109.1:192277-208546 GCA_007657795.1 Dreissena rostriformis | reverse complement strand
CACGGATTCATCCAATGTGCATCTACAAGTGACTGGTATGTGTATAGGATACAAACATAACGCATTCAATAAGTTTTTTAAGAAAGAATTCTTTGTGTTTACGCGATGAAACGCATAATTCATGATGTACTGAATCTTAAACACGCGTAGTAGCACAAACACGGTGTATTTACGCGTTATACGCATAGTAGAACACGGTGCACTGAGGTTAACCAGTGACATATAATGTGATACAATGTTTATTGTCGCGACACAACGCGAAATGACCCTTCATAAGACAATTTATGCGACAAAGGGTGTAAAAAACAGACACGCTGTGTATTAACACGATGCGATTTACATAATTTTGAAACACCTTCTCATTAATAAAAAACAAACAGAAAAAAAAACGACATAAGTTTGTACAATAGGTAAACAAAACGACATATAACTAAAGGTTACCGTTCTCGTCTGTGGCAATCTGTGACGTCAACAGGACTATCACATACAGCAACAGAGCGATGTACGACAGCGCGATCATTGTAGCAGACGTGAAAAAAGGAACTGAAAATCATTTCATAATACAGGGGAATAGAAGATCAAGATCATCTCCATAGAAACAAAGTACTGGTTTTTCCCAGGATTCGAGATTGTCTTATTAAAGGGACTTGTTCACAGATTTTGGCATGTTTTAAAGTTTGTCATTAAATGCTTTAAATTGATAAATATAAACATCATAACTTAAGAGCTACAATTGAAAAACAAGAATAAAAGTTTAAAAAAAAAAAAAAAAAAGGTTAACCTCACCAGGCTCGAACCACTGACCCATGGAGTAAAAGCCAAGCGCCGAAACATCTCAGCCATCCGTCTTCACGTGTGTATGTGTGTAATTCAGAGTTTATGTCCGGGTCGTCGTTGAGTCTTGACGACTACATTATGTGCAGACCTGATCATCCGTCTTCACATGGGTTGCTATTTATTTTATACTTTGTATAACTATCCACGTGTTGTTACAAAAGATAACGATAACACAAGAAATCGAAATTTCTAGATCGTTTCGCGTCTGAGACGCTTTATAATTTTATCAATTTCTTACGATGATTTTTCGTAAACGAAAGTGTATTTTCAGCATAAGTATGCGGCATTAGTGTTATTTCGCACACTGATGTACATTGTTCATTTATTTCTTGAATCTGTGACAAAAAGTTGAAAAATTTCTCATTTTGATAAACTGTGAACAAGTCCCTTTAAGCCTTAGCCTTTCTGTGCAATCGAACTTACATAAATTGGTTTAAACAAAAATCTTATTATTTGCTGTTCTACCAAAAAAATAAAAATATTTTAATTAAACATTAGCCTTAAAACATTAGTAAACTAACTGTAATTACACACATTTTTATGTTATAAACGTATACTATTTAGTTGTACATGTACCTTTATGGTATAAGCATAATTGACAATCGTTTTAGTGCACAGATGGATTTTAAAATAACGTTAGCAGAATTAACAAAATTACAGATACGGCTTCTCTCGCAAGAACCAGGTCCATAGGTCGTTGGTCAATGTAACATTGTAAGGTCATAGGTAAAATATAAGATATCAATGCTATAGCTTGGAGGTTTTGTTCATCTCGAAAAGGCTTAATTGTCGGTCCTATATTTGTGGCGGTGGAACTTGTTTTTAAATAGTTTTGTAATAATATTATAATATTTCTTTGTTGTCGAAATATTGAGCTTGTTAAAGTTAACATCGCAATTATAGACAGATTGTCACTTTAAATGGGTCGCGTAGCAATCTCAATTTGATAATCCGATACGTAAAAGATGTTTAATTAACGACACTATTTGTTTTAAAGTTTAGTTACAGTACAGTAGATCAATAAAACAAATTTTTACCTTGTATGTGTAAATTCAAATTGTACTGTTCAAAATCATATCATCAAAGCACCACAACCGGTTGACAGAATGACAGGAAAGTTATAGTCAATAATATAATATTTAATTTCCAGGCAGATGCTTTATAGTCCTTCAGCCAAGTACCCAAAATTGAGGTGGGGTGTACCAGTAAAGGGGGCAAAACTACACCTATATATCTTGGAAGATGCATGCCAGTAGCATATGAAAATGGTTGATAACAGTCTGGTACTGCCAGCTTTTTGGTATTTTTTTCTCCTTTGAAGATGGGGCATCAATCAGCTTAATTGTCATAAATTGTCTGGGAGAAATTGAACCGTAGTAGGGTCAATATATGAAAAAAATACCTTCAACCACCAAAACATTGCTACAAAAGGTATTTTAACTGAACCCGGTAGGGTAGAAGCTTCTTTAAAACATATCAAAAGTTTACCACAATCGGACCTCCGGAAAATGTTTTTTCAAGATGGCCGCCAAGATGGCCGCCAATACCTATTAATGATCATAACTATGTGACGATACAATCAAATTTGATGAAGTTGGTGTCTATTCCTAGGTTTTAAGGGGCAAAAAACACATACAGATCATCAGACATTGTTTAAGTGTACAATAGTACACACAAATCCAACATGGCGTCGAAAATGGCCGCCAAGATGGCCGCCAAAACCTATAAATGATCATAACTATGTAAATATCCACTCAAATTTGATTATTTTGGTGGCTATATATGGGTTTCAAGGGGCAAAGAACACATTGAGATCATCATCCATTGTATGATTGTATTATATTACACCCAAATCCAAAATGGCGTCCAAAATGGCCGCCAAGATATCCACCAAAACCTATAAATAATCATAACTATGTAACTATGCACTCAAATTTAATGGATTTGGTGTCTATGCCTACGTTTCAAGGGACAAATAACACATAAAGATCATCAGACATTGTTTAAGTTAACAATAGTACACACACATCCAACATGGCGTCGAAAATGGCCGCCAAGATGGCCGCCAAAACCTATTAATGATCATAACTATGTAAATATCCACTCAAATTTGATTATTTTGGTGGATATACAAAGGTTTTAAGGGCCAAAGAACACATTAAGATTATCAGACATTGTTTAAGTTTATTATTTTACACACAAATCCAACATGGCGTCCAAAATGGCCGCAAAGATTGCCACCAAAACCTATTAATGATCATAACTAATTAACTATCCACTCAGATTAGATGATTTTGTTGTCTATACCGAGGTTTCGAAGGGTAAAGAACACAGTACGATTGTCAGACATTGTTTAAGTTTAGTATGTAACACAGAAATCGCACATGGCGTCCAATGACACAATACGACGGACCGCAAATCCATTACTTTTGACGTGATGCTTGTTATGTGAAACGCCATAGTTTGAACCTGCCGCGATTTCTGGATTGTGACAAGAGGATCGATATTTTTCAGCTTCAGGCAGCACTGAATTGGCAGGGAATGATGCGTATCTTGCATCAGCAAAGCAAGTACCCTGGGCTGTTGTCAGTCAAATTCTTGCCTATGATTAATATGTGCAATGGGGACAACGCGTGCATTCTGTCAACATAAGTCTTAGTTTGCAACCTTGCCACAACCTTCACACCATTGTAACGTTTGACCAATCCTTGTATTGGAAGGCTGCCGAAATCATCATTAATGCGCCACACAGTAGTTGAAAATGTTGTTCAGAATTTGGGATGTTTCATAAACGTATGAACTTGCGGGGGGGGGGAATGCAATTGTGCACATTGTGACACAAAAAGCTGTCCAGAGGGCTTCACGGGACCATCTTCTTGTTGAAAAGTACATACACAGCCAGCTTTCAGCCGAAATGACCACGGAAGATCCAGACATTCAGATACTGCTGGATCATGCCAAAGATTGGTACTCTTCCCTTCTGAGGGGCAAGACGACGCTACCAGATGATATGTTATGCGATTTTGATCAAACTCGAGAGGGCTACAGAGAAGAAGAAACATAAAATTGCCCAGACCTCAAAGACAAGAATAGTATGGCTGAATTATCAGCTTATGATTAACCATTCAATGGTGTTGATTAAAGCATATCGTACTGGTTGTTGGTTGATGCATTAGGCAGTGCCCGATTTGCTATCCATCTTTGCTGCAGCTGGGTACATTACCTGCAATCTACGTATTACTACATATATCTGCAGCAAATAAGCAACCTAGAGGAAACGCACCCGGACGTTTATCGAAAGTTCGGTATTGGTTTTTACGTTGTTTAAAGGAGCCATCAGTGCTGGGCTGGGCTAGGACTTGATCTTGTTATTGAGCAAACGTTGATGATGTTTTTATAGAGCACATGTGGTCAAACTCGCGGCAGTGGAATGACCGAGGAAATGCAAACCCCTTGTACCCTATCTGCAACATCCGAGCACAACAGTGCGATGCAGGATTTTACAGACCTGACCTATACTACAAGTACACAACACAAATACTCAACTGGTGCGTGCATCAAAGGGGATTCTTCTGATCTAGAGAAAATGCAGACACAGACAACCTGCTCACCATACTCAGCTGACCCTTCTCTGAGAAACATGGTCAATGGGATAGTGGCTGGCTCACATGTGAATGTTCATGCAATTGAGGCGGTTGGGAAAACGATCATAGGAAAGTCGGTCTTTGCTTATAAATTCACGAGAAAATACAGAGCCAAATCTCTTGGGAATAGCTTGGCTGCTAAGATCGCTTCTGACCGTGCTTTTGATCCTGCTCTTCTGTTCCAGCGTTTTCTGGTGTAAAAATCTGAAGATCCTTCCCTTGCAGTCGTATTGTCTTATGAACTGAGCTCCCATGCTGCTGCCTTCTTTGAAGCCAAGAACATACTTTGTACAACAGATACGCCTCAGATGGCTCAGGCAATTTGAAAGTATGCTGTAGACACATCATGTGAGGCTGTGATAAACTGTATTCATGAAACAGATGCATGATAGTGGCACTTTGCTGCATCGTTAACCATGGAGAAGGGCGACTCATATAACGCAATAGCCGAGTCTTATGTAGATTCAGAGAAATGCATTACGGACAAGCGACAGTGGGGTTCGATGGCGTCAAAGACGGTGACTATAACAAAGACAAAACGCACCGGAAACGTGAATCATATTGTGAGTTTCAGCAAGAAACAGAATGCTCATGTAAAAACGGAAGACTTTTTGTCTCGTGACAGAAACAAGGCCGTCATGATTGCTCTGATCAGCACAACTCTGACTAAAATGGGATGCTATGTTGTTCTAACTTCAGGGAATGCAGACGTTCAAATTGTTAAAGCAACAGTATAACGATCCCGTCGTAGCACCACAACGTTGGTGGGCGAGGATACAGATTTGCTCATCTTGATCAAAGGAACGCAAAGTGTATAATATTAACCTTTTGAAAGAACTCGTGCTTATTCAGGCTGTAATTTATCTTCAATGATTTTCAGTAACGGTAAAAAATGAAGTCTACAGAAGTAAGTAAAACCTGATCCTATCATGAAGTCATGTGCTGGTTTATTCTCTCTTTTAAATGTCGTAAATTGGAAAGTGTTCCTTGTCTCCTTAACTATGGCATTTTACATAACAACCATAACGTTTGAGTAACAAGTTATGGACTTGTGGTCCTTCGTATTGTGTTGATGGCCATTTTGGACGCCGTGTTGGATTTCTGTGTAACATAATTAGCTTACATTTTGTCTGATGATATAACTGTGATATTTATGTGTTGTTTGCTCTCTGAAACCTGTGTATATACACCAAATTCATCAAATTTGAGTGGATAGTTACATAGTTATATATTATTATCATAAATATGTTTTGGCGGCAATCTTGGCGGCCATTTTTGACGCTGTGTTGGATTTGTGTGTAATATAATAAACTTAAACAATGTCTGATGATCTTAATGTGTACTTTGCCCCCTGAAACCTATGTATAGACACCAAAATCATCAAATTTAAGTTGATAGTTACATAGTTATGATCATAAATAGGTTTTGGTGGCCATCTTGGCGGCCATTTTCGACGCCATGTTGGATTTGTGTGCTCTATATTAAACTTAAACAATTTCTGATGATCATTATGTGTTCTTTGCCCCTTGAAACCTATGTATAGACACCAAATTCATCAAATTTGATTGGATAGTTACATAGTTATGATCATTAATATGTCTTGGCGGCCATCTTGGCGGCTTTCTTGAAAAAAACACTTTCCGGAGGTCCGATTGTGGTAAACTTTTTATATGTTTTTAAGGACCTTTTACCCTACCAGGATCAGTTAGAATACCGTTTGTAGCATTTTTGTGGGGGTCAAAGTGTATATTGACCCTACTATTTTTAATGTACTAATTTGGATATTTAACTGCAGATCATACTAGGTAATAATCATAATCTTCATTTTTACACCAAACGATTTTTTTTTTCTAGAACCAATTTTGAAGAAATATTTGAGAATTATACTAGCTAAACTAGCTATTTAGTCAAAGCCTGACGGTTGCCATAGAAACAGCTCAATAATAACTTATAGCTGCCCAACTGAGATTGTTATCACACATTTTGTTTCTTTATATTGAATATACAATCAAGTAAGATAGGTGTTGTTTTGCCCCCCTGAGTTGTACACCCCAACCCATCAGGCTGATAGACTATTAGGGATTTCCTCGTTTATTAATAACGCCGCTTGCGGAAATTTCGATACAGATGTGCTCAATTATGTGCGTTAGTGCGAGCATGAAGTGTCATTAAGCTTGAGTAATACATTTTGCCCCTAAGTTACTAAGTTTTTTTTAGATTTGACTTGAGGATCTATTTCCTAGACGCACGAGTTCGAACGAGTTCGAATCTGGGTCAAGTACATCCAAAAAGTAGTTGACCAGGTCAAATCTTTGAAAAACCGTATAACCTCTCTACATGTCACTTTTACGACTCAATCATGATACAACTTGGGTCAGAACGTTGATCTTGACAATCTTTAGGCCGAATCTGGATCATGTGGGTCCAAAACACGCGTGTCACCTGTTAGACACGTTACCCGATTCCAAAGGCCAAGAACAAACTGAAGAGGTAAAATGTCATATTGGAGCGCAATACAGCTGTGGCTTCATCGTGCAATTTTAAAGTGACTTGACACTAATGTTCGGCATTAAATGACGACGTCTTGTGTTTGTTTAACACATTAGCATTAGTAAAAACAATTATTTATTTTTTTTGTAAATTTTCGGAAGTTTAACGCTAATACACGAAATATTTGCAAAGACAACATATGAATACGGCGGGCAGGCCGAGTCAAGTGGTACTAATACAAAATAATCAATGTGACACAGACTTAAAGGAAATTATAGAATCTTTTAATTACCTGTTCGAATCGACGACAAACAAACAGCACAAACAATGACATTTAAATGTCGCATGAAACACGATAATTAATTAATATCAGCATATGTTACCTCTACGTAAATAAAACATGGCAACAAGCAGTGTGTGTATATTTAAATGCGCATGATGTCCGTCCGCGTCTGAGGCTGCATTATGTTTGGCCTAGCGACCGGGAGGTCACGGGTTCGATCCCCACTGTGGGAGCGTTCTTTAGATCTCCCACGTAGACACCAAGTACTGGTTCTAGTCACAGGAAACGGACTCGAGAGCGTTTCAAATAAGAAGTAAGTACTTAAAATACAATCGAGCTAAATAAAAAGGTTTAAACTAAATTATGTGTGGACCCGGAGTGTGTCCCAGCACTACAAGCTTATTCACCAGACTCAAGAAAGTAGGGACAAAGTTCGAATATTAGCTGCAATGTCCAGCTATTTATGTGTTGCTGAATAATTTACAATTAGTATGTGGTATTGTGTTGCGGGGGAAGCCGATGTACCAGGAGAAAACCCCACCTGTCCGGTATGCTGACAACCAACTTAATTCAATGCTTCCGGGAACGTGGATTGAACAGGGGTAAACAAGCGAGCGTCCCCTATGATTATGCACGGGGATTGAACACGGGTAAACAAACGAGCGTCCCCTATGATTTTGCACGGGGATCGAACACGGGTACACACGCGAACGTCCCCTATCATTATGCACGGGGATTGAACACGGGTAAACAAGCGAGCGTCCCCTATCATCATTATGCAGGGAGATTGAACACGGGTAAACAAGCGAACGTCCCCTATCATCATTATGCAGGGAGATTGAACACGGGTAAACAAGCGAACGTCCGCTATCATTATGCACGGGGATTGAACACGGGTAAACAAGCGAGCGTCCCCTATCATTATGCACGGGGATTGAACACGGGTAAACAAGCGAGCGTCCCCTATCATTATGCACGGGCATTGAACACGGGTAAACAAGCGAACGTCCCCTATCATTATGCACGGGGATTGAACTTGGGTAAACAAGCGAGCGTCCCCTATCATAATGCACGGGATTGAACACGGGTAAACAAGCGAACGTCCCCTATCATTATCCACGGGGATTGAACACGGGTAAACAAGCGAGCGTCCCCTATCATTATGCACGGTGATTGAACACGGGTAAACAAGCGAACGTCCCCTATCATTATACACGGGGATTGAACACGGGTAAACAAGTGAGCGTCCCCTATCATTATCCACGGGGATTGAACACGGGTAAACAAGTGAGCGTCCCCTATCATTATGCACGGGGATTGAACACGGTTGAACAAGCGAACATCCCCTATCATTATCCAAGGGGATTGAACACGGGTAAACAAGCGAACGTCCCCTATCATTATCCACGGGGATTGAACACGAGTAAACAAGTGAGCGTTCCCTATCATTATGCACGGGGATTAAACAGGGGTTAACAAGCGAGCGTCCCCTATCATTATGCACGGTGTTCCGTTAGGGCCACTCTGTAATCTGGCTGTGTCGGCTGTTTCGCGACCAAACATTCACATCTCTCGTTGTTCTTATAAATCAACTTTTCCAAGTAATCATTACACGAACAAATCAAAGGGTTAGTGTTCCAGATATTTATTTCACAAATTTAAAAAGGTACAACAGAACTTTAATACAGAACCACATTTTACATGATAGTAAACAATACTTAGAAAACACTTAAAACTCACTAGATAACAGATTGTCCTTAACAAAAACATTTGAATTTAAATAAGATTGGAAAACAACAATCTCAATGAAGATATTATTCATTTCGAGCTCGACTGAACCGATAAAAATATGCATTTTGTAGCTCAACTAGTGTTGCATCGAAATAAGCACGTAATTGTTGAAGACACGGAAGGATTAAATATGATTATCTGCAAAATAAATGTGTTGCCCGCTATCAAATGAAAAAGATTAAAATTCAACACATAACAAACTTTTTGGATTCATTACAATCAGATTGTGTTGAAAAAAAAGAGAAGATTATTCTTCATTTCGATGGTTATCAGTTATTCGCAATTTAATTAAAATACATTTGGGGCATGAGGGTTACATAAGTTATATCAGAATTCTTTTTGAACATTAACAAGAGTGCATACATTTGGTAATTATTTTCTGTCCTTCTGGACTTAAATCGAACGCGATAAACATAGAACACATTTATGTTAATCTGAAATGAAATGTTCTTCAACTTGGAGACAACACATCGCACACTACACAATTATGGCGCACAAGCTTCCATGCACGCCTCTACCGTTTCGAAGTTGTTCCCGTTGCTTCCGCAGCCCCCATAGACGAACGTCCGGCACGTCCCTGTCTTCTGCTCAAAGTAATAGCGCGGGATATAAGCCCTGCACCGACCCGGCTCCATTGGCAGTGAACACACTGTGTAAAATACAACAATTAAGCATTCAGTGAGTTGTTTTTAAAGAAGACCGACACATAATGCAATAACGTGTAATATTTCGTGTTTACGCGATGAAACGACGCATAATTTCTTAATGCACTGACTATTAAACACGCGCAATAACACAAACACGGTGTATTTACGCAATATAGACAGACAGACAGACATACCGGGTTATAACGGGATACAATATTTCTTCTCGCGATAGAACGCGAAGGACATCAGACATTTGTATTTACGCGACTATGTGCGTTAAAATCAGACACGCTGTGTATAAATGCGAAAGAACGCCAGATATTTTAACGATAATCGGCGAACTGACACGATAAGATTTACACGATTTTGAAAGTACTTCTCACTAATGAAAAGAGCCATAAAATAACTTAAATATTGTATAATATAATTATAAACTATATGTTAATAAAGCTCGAGAGGCCATGGTCGGCTCAGGTACTTCTTAAAAGTACCTCTGGTACTCTTAAGTATATTACAAAGTACCCGGGGTACGGAAAATATACTAAAAAGTACCCCGGAGTGTGGCCGGGTGCATTTAAGCGTATTTTTTTCGTACCCGGGGTAAATTGCAGTTTACTTAAGAGTACCCGATTTCTTTTAAGAGCAGACAACGATTAATTGAGCGTAAATGAACAAAATATTATTAAAGGTTACCGGTCTTTTCTGGGTCAATCTGTGATGTCACCAGGGCTGTCCCACACAGCAACAGAGCGATGTACGGCAGCGCGTTCATTGTAGCAGACGTGAAAGTAGGGACTGGAAATCATATGTAATAATAATAGGGAATAGAATATCAAGATCATTCTTAAAGAAATAGAGCACTGTTTTTTATTCAGAGGAAAAGGATTCGAGCTTGTCTAAATAAGCATTCGTCTTTCGATGCAATCGAACTTACATATACATGTATTGGTTTAAAATCAAAGTATTTCCTGTTCTACACAAAAAAAAACACTAAATGTTTGATTTAATTACGCATTAGCTTTACTACGCGAGTAAATAAACTGTAGTGACATGTATTTTTTATGTTATAATCGTATATAGTGTAGCTGTACGTGTATGTTTTATGGTAGAAGCATAATTAAATAAATATACTGTACAAATACGTTACTTTTTATGTACCCCAGTCTATACTGGGGGACATATTGTTTTTGCCATGTCTGTTTGTTGGTGTGTTGGTTTGTTTGCGTCAAACGTTAACATTGGCCATAACTTTTGCAATATTGAAGATAGCAACTTGATATTTGGCATGCATGTGTATCTCATGGAGCTGCACATTTTGAGTGGTGAAAGGTCAAGGTCATCCTTCAAGGTCAAAGGTCAAATATATGGGGAGACATAGTGTTTCACAAACACATCTTGTTTCATTTTGATTTTATGAATACTGAAAATGGTTCGGCCAATAATATAAACATAAACACAGGAATTGACGTCAACGTTAACAGTAACGTTGCGTCGTTTCGCGGAAAAAAATATATTGTAATACATTATATGACACAATAAAAAGATGGATAAGAGTTGAAAAAACAGCCTTAATAATATATTTGTTTTTATGGTAGGAGCATGTAAGCAAATAGTTTTAATGCATAGATAGATTTTAAAATAACTTGGCAGAATGTATCAAAAATACAGAGTCGGATTCTCGTGCGAAAGAACCAAGTCCATAGGTCGTTGGTAAATGTAAAATTTTAATGTCAAAGGTAAACCATATCAATGCTAAAGTCTGGAGGTTTGATTGCAGTACTCTTGTTTTTCAATAGCATTGTTATAGAAGCGTTTTCGTTGTAGTCGAAATATTGCGGGTTTATTTGTTAAGCAAATATCACAAAAATAGACTGGTTGTCAATTTATACGGGTATTGTACCAATCTAAATTGTAAAATGCAATTAGTTTTAAAATGTTCAATTAACGACACTATTTGTTTCATTACAGTACCGAAGATCAATAAAAACAAATTCTTACCTTGTCAATGTAAATGCAAACTATTAAGTTTAAAATCAGATCATCACAACACCACAACTGGTTGACGGAATGACCGGCGAGTTAAGCGCACGTTATCTTTATAACGGGCTGTTTCTTAAAGGGCAATGTACCGGTTATACAGTCAATAGTATGATATTTAATTTCGATGCAGATACTCAGATAGGTTAGGCATGTCCTCGTTTTTTTTTACCGAATGCCGCTTGCGAAAAGCTCGATATAGCTGTGCTTTCATATGACCGTTAGTGCGATCGTCTGTTCGTTCGTCTCAGCTTGTCCTAATTGTAACTTCGTCGTTCATCAAAATATTCTACGAACAAGCGGCCATGATGCCCTTAAGCGCTCATAGGAGTTCACGGACACCAATTGTTCTATTTTTGAATCCATTTGACCTAGATTCAAACATGACCTCCATATTTTCACGATAAATATTATGACTAAGTTTCATCAAGACTGAGTCATACATGAGTCCTTTTAAGTGGAAACAAGTTGTTTAAAGATGACCTGGTGACTCGTTCAAATCTGGACACGTGCGTCTAGTTGCTAGGTAACCGGGTTAAATCTTACACACACAAAAATTAACCACTCTAGAGGCCACATGAACGACATCTAGATGAAACCTGGTCGGAATGTTTTATTATTACAATATCTAGACAGAGTTCGAATCTGGATAACGTGCGTCCCAAACACGTGCGTAACGTGTAAAACACGTAACCCGATCCCAAAGGCCTAGGACAAACTAAAGAGGTTAATATTTGAGCATCATTCAGCTGCTGTTTCATCGTGCAATTTTAAACTGACTTTCTACAACTGTTCAGCAGGTAACTACGATATTTCGCGTGTGTATGCGTTTGTTTGAATAACATATAAACACACGAGTACACGTCCAAACAATCTTATTCTTTGGTAAAAAATTTATAGCTGAAAAAGTTCGGTAGTTTTACATAAAAGAAATATTTGCAAAGACAAGATAGTCATGACGCCGAGTCTAGTGGTGCTTACACAAAACAATCAATATGAAGTTGCTTTATGTGTATTAACATGTACATATTTACAATCACGCGTTGGTCCCTTTAATTATCACAAAATCTTTACGGAAGTTATACCTCTAAAAATTACCTGTTTAAAACGACAACAAACAAACACCACGTACCAGGACATTTTAATGTCACATGCAAAACGATAAATTAATGATATCAGCACATGTTACCTCTTCGTTAACAAAACATGACAATGCGGGGAATCACGTGGTCAGATTTGAGAAAGATGCATAAATTGAGTCTTCAAACAGGTACATCTACCTTATTACTTACTTGTTTTTAATCGGGTGACGAAGAAGATATGGCCAGCCGGAAGCGGTTTCAGCGAGTATCAACCATTTTCTTCTGGTTGGTCTTAGTATGGAGATAACTCGTGGAATATTTCGCGATTTCCTGAACCGTCCATTGACATTGAACACGGACAAACAATAACATCACTGTTTTCACACTAATTAGCACTGTTTAAGTACCAGTTGTTCATGTGGACGCATTTTGGTTTACCAAAAATGGATAACTCGATTGCTCATGGCGTTATTTTCAAGGTAAAGTTGAGTTTCGATTGGTTTTGACGATTGATATTATGCACGGACATGGCCCTGGATTGTAATAATCCAGACAATATTTTGATTTGGGCCCTGATTTAGAGCCATGGTTTATTTGGGAGACACTTTGTTCCACAATGCTGGTAACTTATGCCAAGTAATGTTAAAGTCTATTCATGCTGAACAAAGTTATGCTCCAGACAAAAGTTGATTAAGTATTCGATGTTTGGCCTTTTACTGAGATCAAGGACAAAGAGGCCTGGTTCTTACATGCTACACCACGTTTCAGAAAGCTTGTTTATTAAGAAAAGTTATTTGAAGATCGATTCATGATGGACAAACTTAGGCACCAGACAAACAATTTACACTGGACTAAACCTTAATGAGATAGGTCTCAAACGTGAAATCTAGGTCAGGACACAACAAACAGCACCATTGTTTATATTTTGCCTTATTCAGAGTTTGCTGTCAGCAAGGAGATCATTTTCTTCACTTGACCTGTACTGTCACTGAGACGTTGGTATGAGCCTCTTGAAGGCCCATAATATGATGGCTTCAAACTTTTATACTTTGTAGGTATCGTTCTTTGATTAATCAAGATGTAAATTAAAATGGGTGAATAATTTGCTATGCTGTGAATAGCTTAATGCATATCATATTAAGATGCAATATATTGCTGAATAGTGAACATGTGAAAAGCAACTTAATGCTGCTTCAATTGGACCAATTCAATTGTAAAGGCAATTTAACAATGCAAAGAAGAATGTACTGCTTATATCGAGATATTACAAGCAGTAAAATATAATGATAGAAATTTGTCTGCAATGATATGCATAAAGGTGGGGAGGGGCAATACTCATCAATGTTTCATGATAGTATTGACAAAAATAGAAATATCTGTCAACTTTAAATATATGTACTTGTATAGCTTATTGTGCTATATACTCTTTAACAGGAAAGCGTTTGTTATAGGATGAGAATTAAACATTCAAGTGCATAGTCACGATGATGGTATTGTTCTAATTGTGTATGTGTTCCGACATCAATTAGTTTAGCCAAAACACTTTTCATTATTTATTGACCAGCCTTCTATAATATTCCTTGTTTCCAAGAATATGACAGTTCTCAAGTATTGGTTTAACCCATTTATGCCGAGCGTCTAGAAAAAAGGCATTGGCAAACAGTGCAGACCCAGATGAGACGCCGCATAATGCATAATGTAAGGTATTTAATTAAAGAAAATAGTGACCGGTTCTTCACACTTGAAAGCCTCTGTCATATTTTACGGACCTAGACCGTTCACAACGACACAATCGTGATACATTGACTATCTCCGGCATAATCCGCAAGTTAGGCAATCGTGATACATCGACTATCTCCGGAATGCTCCGCAAGATAGGCCTCCTATGTAATGATCGCCATCTTGTATTATTTATATTCCAATAGATGGTATTCTGATCCAGAGTGACAACGACACAGAAAGGCAAGGTTATGTGAAGTACGATTTTAGTTATCTTGAATACTTCTCAACAGTTGTCTGTGGTTTGACGTCTTAATCTAACACACACATCGTGTTGTTAGGGATTGGTCGATGAATTTTGTGTTGTTGTTTATGTTGCACGCCAAGCCCTCACTCAGTCACGAGTTAAATGTCAAGTTACAAGATTTTGTATGTGTGATTGCTCTGTTGGTTGATTGAAGCAATTAGCACAATTTTTACATACTTGCTCAGCTATAAATCCATACTTTTACATTTTCAGCCTTTAAAATTGTCCATGCGAGAATCCTTGAATGTCGCTGTGGGTGGGGACTTTTATCATTGTCAATTACAGTTGAAAGCTACCGGTATTTTGTACGATGTACAATATAACAGTTTTAACAATTGGTTTTGTCAGAGATAAGAATTTGACGCTGGCACTTACTTAACCCATTTATGCCTAGTGGACTCTCCCATCCTTCGAAATTGGATCAATTTATTTCCAAAATTAGGGATGTCTAGTATATTTATTTCTATATTTAGAATATTTCTTACAGAAAGTCCTTTAAGCAAACAGCGCAGACCCTGATGAGACGCCGCATCATGCGGCGTCTCATCTGGGTCTACGCTGTTTGCCAAGGCCTTTTTTCTAGACGCTAGGCATAAATGGGTTAAACGGATCAGGCGAGAGTACCGGTACATGTAATTACAGGTTGTTTTTTTTTAACACAAACAAACAACAACTCATAATCACATGGAAAACGGATCAATAAGGAACATTCTTCGAGGATCATGTTTAACATATTAATTATTTATTCAATTGAAAATGTCCCTGTAGAGAAATATAACAGAAAAAGCATTGAAATTGTGCTCCTTTGTGCACCTTTTACGCCAACCGACGTAATAAACGTTTCATGTAAATTCTAATCATTATCCCCACGCTTTTAAAAGCGTGGAGATATTGTATTGATCTCCGCTTTCTGTCCGTCTGTCCTGGCCACTATCTCCTCCTACACTATTAGCACTAGAACCTTGAAACTTACACACATGGTAGCTATGAGCATATGTGCGACGGTGACGGTGACGGAACTTTGATCTGACCCCAGGTTCAAAAGTTATGGGTAAATAAATGGGTAAAATAAAAACTCATTTTACTAACAACATGCGACGCACATGATAATTACTTTTGACCCAGGGATCAGATCAAAATTCCAAATAGTGCACCGTCGCACATATGCTCATAGCTACCATGTGTGTAAGTTTCAAGGTTCTAGTGCTAATAGTGTAGGAGGAGATAGTGGAGAATGGGAGTTGGGGGGGGCCGGGTCAGAGATTTTCACTCATTTTTTTAGGTTATTCTACACTAACTTCTTCATTTCTACACCGATTTACTTCAAATTGATACTGGACATCTCTTATGACAATACGGTCAATCTCAACTATGCATGGCCCCATTACCAACCCTGGGGCACTCCGCCCACATAGACCACACCCACCCAAAA
>VMBQ01001109.1:70688-182324 GCA_007657795.1 Dreissena rostriformis | reverse complement strand
CCCCTTGGCGGCCATGTTTTTCATCCAACCGAAACCATTTTTGAACTTGTCCAAGATTTTATTGGGACACATGTTCCCACCAAGTTTCATGAAGATTGGACTAAAAATGTGACTTCTAGAGTGTTAACAAGGTTTTACTACTATAGCCATATAAGGAAAACTGCCACGCCCCCTGGCAGCCATGTTTTTCAACCAACCGGAACCATTTACGAACTCGTTCAAGATATCATTAGAACAAATGTTCTGACTAAGTTTCATGAAGATTGGACAATAAATGTGACTTCTAGAGTGTTATCAAGGTTTTACTATAGCCATATAAGGAAAACTGCCCTGCCCCTTGGCGGCCATGTTTTTCATCCAACCGAAACCATTTTTGAACTTGTCCAAGATTTTATTGGGACACATGTTCCCACCAAGTTTCATGAAGATTGGACTAAAAATGTGACTTCTAGAGTGTTAACAAGGTTTTAGTACTATAACCATATAAGGAAAACTGCCACGCCCCCTGGCAGCAATGTTTTTCAAACAACCGGAACCATTTTCGAACTCGTCCAAGATATTATTGAGACACATGTTCTGACCAAGTTTCATGAAGATTGGACAATAAATGTGATCTCTAGAGTGTTAACAAGGTAAATGTTGACGACGCACAACGCATGACGCACGACGCACGACGGACAAAAGGCGATCACAATAGCTCACCATGAGCACGTTGTGCTCAGGTGAGCTAACAAGCTCAATAGATCTGTTATTTTATGATTTTGGTCCTTTTTATAATGCTGAACATATTTATATGACCCTCATCATGCAAATTTAATTCTTATGCCATATGTGGCCAGCATAGCTCCAGACAAGCCGCTGCATCTATGCAGTCTGGTAAGGAGCTACCCTGTATGCTGTAAACTCATGCAAGATGTTGTGGGCCCATTAGCGGACAGTGTTGCTCCTGATCACACTGCAAATACGCAGTCTGGTTGGGAGCTATGCTGGAGGCATAAGACCAATTTTCGATGCTTGAAAGAAGAACACCCCCCTTGATACATCATAAGTTTCAAGTTACATATTCAAACAGGATTACATACAGTCATTGAGCACACTACTTATTCTAAATCAATGAATACAACAACTGCCAAATGCCACATCAAATGTTCATAATACATGTCCAATCATGCGCTCACACGACCATATTTTTTGCATGTTTGCATTGTAAAAAATGTATTGTTATACAGAGAATTAATTAGAACGCAAGTCAATCTAAGGTTGAAGATGAAAGAGGAGATAAGGTCCAATATTTTTTGTTTGACAATGATATGCTCTTAAACATAAAACTTGAACAACAGCACATTAATTATCAGAGTATTCTCTTTGTAAGAAGATTATTAAAACCCAGTGTTGATTCTAGACCCTCCCTGATTCGCGCTATTTTTTCAAAGATCACACACATTTTTAGGGTATGTGCAAGAAAATTTGGGCACTTGATATCCTTTTTTTATCTATAAAGCTGATAAACTCGGCTTCGTGTATTTTTCACAATTAGGGATGTCAAGTATATTTATTTCTCTATTTGGAATATTTCTTAAAGAAATTCCTTTAAGCAAACAGCGCAGACCCTGATGAGACGCCGCATCATGCAGTGTCTCATCTGCGTCTACGCTGTTTGCCAAGGCCTTTTTTCTAGACACTAGGCATAAATGGGTTAATATATATGTCAAGATGCATACATGTGTATATGTACTTTTGATCCAACTGGTAATAGATAGGATAACAGCGATTTTTTTCCTTCTTTATAAAGTACCGGTAAATGGCACTTTCCCAATTACGAAAAAACTAAAAATTTCCCAATTGCTGTCCAAAAAAATCCCAATTTAAGGTAAAAAAAAATAAAAAATGTTGTTGAAAATGCAACATTTAGTTAGTTTGAACCTAGGTAAATATAATATTGACAACTTGAAAAAAACATTTGTTTTCAATATTTAAGTTTTTGGAAGCAAAAAATCAAATACACTCATTTCCCAATTTGAAGTTTTCACGACTCGATTTTTTCCCAATTTTGAGGTTTTCACACAGTCTCTTAAAGGCATCAAGTGTATGTTTACCAAAAGGCAACAACTTTATGTTTACTAAAGGCCATTATCAGGAAGAAATAATACAGTATAAAATACATTGACTTCCTTATTTCACTTAAGAATTTCATTCCTCAACATAACTAAAACATGATATCACGCAGGCAGATAAAGAGCCTGTTCAAGTATCCAGCTATCATAAAGCACATTTATACAATGTTTACGGCACTTTTCATCATATTTTACAAGTTGCCCAAACTAAAAAAAACAGTAGGGTTGGCATTATAAAACAAAACACAACTATTTTCATCTAAATCTAAGCAGTTTTACTAAGGATTGTAATAACATGTTTTACAGACCAAAATGTTAAAATTCCTGAAAAAAAGTATTTTCACAATTGATAAGACAAATATGATAGGCATTACTTTGAATATATAAATATGAAAGGCGTTTGGTTAATTATGCTAACCATGTCACAACAGACACTAATACAATGAAACCAAACTATCCTCAAACCTTGGGTTATATTGTTCTATTCTGCCTCTTAGTATAGACGGCCCCAGGAAGGTTGCGAGCTCTGCCAGGCAGTTGGAGGCAGCCGCAGACGTAAGAGTATTCTCACTGTCCTGAAAAAGACATGGNTGGTCCTTTTTATAATGCTGAACATATTTATATGACCCTCATCATGCAAATTTAATTCTTATGCCATATGTGGCCAGCATAGCTCCAGACAAGCCGCTGCATCTATGCAGTCTGGTAAGGAGCTACCCTGTATGCTGTAAACTCATGCAAGATGTTGTGGGCCCATTAGCGGACAGTGTTGCTCCTGATCACACTGCAAATACGCAGTCTGGTTGGGAGCTATGCTGGAGGCATAAGACCAATTTTCGATGCTTGAAAGAAGAACACCCCCCTTGATACATCATAAGTTTCAAGTTACATATTCAAACAGGATTACATACAGTCATTGAGCACACTACTTATTCTAAATCAATGAATACAACAACTGCCAAATGCCACATCAAATGTTCATAATACATGTCCAATCATGCGCTCACACCACCATATTTTTTGCATGTTTGCATTGTAAAAAATGTATTGTTATACAGAGAATTAATTAGAACGCAAGTCAATCTAAGGTTGAAGATGAAAGAGGAGATAAGGTCCAATATTTTTTGTTTGACAATGATATGCTCTTAAACATAAAACTTGAACAACAGCACATTAATTATCAGAGTATTCTCTTTGTAAGAAAATTATTAAAACCCAGTGTTGATTCTAGACCCTCCCTGATTCGCGCTATTTTTTCAAAGATCACACACATTTTTAGGGTATGTGCAAGAAAATTTGGGCACTTGATATCCTTTTTTTATCTATAAAGCTGATAAACTCGGCTTCGTGTATTTTTCACAATTAGGGATGTCAAGTATATTTATTTCTCTATTTGGAATATTTCTTAAAGAAATTCCTTTAAGCAAACAGCGCAGACCCTGATGAGACGCCGCATCATGCAGTGTCTCATCTGCGTCTACGCTGTTTGCCAAGGCCTTTTTTCTAGACACTAGGCATAAATGGGTTAATATATATGTCAAGATGCATACATGTGTATATGTACTTTTGATCCAACTGGTAATAGATAGGATAACAGCGATTTTTTTCCTTCTTTATAAAGTACCGGTAAATGGCACTTTCCCAATTACGAAAAAACTAAAAATTTCCCAATTGCTGTCCAAAAAAATCCCAATTTAAGGTAAAAAAAAATAAAAAATGTTGTTGAAAATGCAACATTTAGTTAGTTTGAACCTAGGTAAATATAATATTGACAACTTGAAAAAAACATTTGTTTTCAATATTTAAGTTTTTGGAAGCAAAAAATCAAATACACTCATTTCCCAATTTGAAGTTTTCACGACTCGATTTTTTCCCAATTTTGAGGTTTTCACACAGTCTCTTAAAGGCATCAAGTGTATGTTTACCAAAAGGCAACAACTTTATGTTTACTAAAGGCCATTATCAGGAAGAAATAATACAGTATAAAATACATTGACTTCCTTATTTCACTTAAGAATTTCATTCCTCAACATAACTAAAACATGATATCACGCAGGCAGATAAAGAGCCTGTTCAAGTATCCAGCTATCATAAAGCACATTTATACAATGTTTACGGCACTTTTCATCATATTTTACAAGTTGCCCAAACTAAAAAAAACAGTAGGGTTGGCATTATAAAACAAAACACAACTATTTTCATCTAAATCTAAGCAGTTTTACTAAGGATTGTAATAACATGTTTTACAGACCAAAATGTTAAAATTCCTGAAAAAAAGTATTTTCACAATTGATAAGACAAATATGATAGGCATTACTTTGAATATATAAATATGAAAGGCGTTTGGTTAATTATGCTAACCATGTCACAACAGACACTAATACAATGAAACCAAACTATCCTCAAACCTTGGGTTATATTGTTCTATTCTGCCTCTTAGTATAGACGGCCCCAGGAAGGTTGCGAGCTCTGCCAGGCAGTTGGAGGCAGCCGCAGACGTAAGAGTATTCTCACTGTCCTGAAAAAGACATGGTATCATATGAAACCAATGAGCCTCATTTTGTGAAAACTAGGCTTAATGCATGTGTGAAAGTGTCGTCCTAGATTAGCCTGTGCAGTCCGCTTTTATGGTATTTTTCTCATGCCCTCTATTTCAAGAACATGCTGATTATAAATGTCCTTTTTAAAATTCAGTCTTCATTTACATTTGAGCTATGACATGGAAAAATGGGGCTTAACACATGTGCGTAAAGTGTCACCACAGCTCAGCATGTGTAGCCTGCACAAGCAAATCAGGGACAACACTTTCCACCTTAACTGGATTTTTGCTAAGAGACTACCTATAAAGAAAAAATATCATAAAAAGCGGAAAGTGTCGTCCCTGATTGGCCCCTGGAATGCACAGGCTAATCTGGGACGAAACTTCACCCACATGCATTAAGCCCTGGTTTCCCAGAGCAAGGTTCATTTCTTAAAGATCTTTTAAATTTGATCAGACAGATACCAAAGCTGTTTTAGTCTTAAAGTGTTCTCCCATGTTTAAAATATAATTAAACAAGAAAGCCAAGTTGTAACAATAAATGCAAATAGTTTAAAGATCTGGGTAAAATTGATCAAGTTTGATGATTATAAGATTAAAACTATTTTGCTTTAGAGAGAGGACTACATTTATTTTGCAAATTTCAAATTATTCAAGGGCCATTATGCAGAAAAGCTTCAGGCGATCTGGCTTGGTATCATACTTGGCCGAGATATTATACACACAGAGTTTGATGATAATACAAATTAAACAAGCAAATTCGTTGAATTGATATCCCCCGCCAAATAAATTGTGTTTATAGATAGGTGCAAACCCCTTGTTATATGGTATAATCCTCAATAAAAAATTAATTAGGGGTAGGGTAATAGTTTTTATGCAATTCAGTTCTCCCTGAAAAGTTATGTCATACAAAAACAACAAAGGGCAATAACTCTTATTTAAGAAAGTGTAGGGTTATGGTTCTTGTGCATGGCAATTCTTCCCATTGATGTCTACACTACCATGAAGTTTCATGTTGAAATCTTGTATCATGTCTGAGATACAGCCCTGAAAAGTTACAGCATACAAAAGCAACAGAGGACAATAACTCTAATTAAAGAAAGCGAAAGGTTATGGTTCTTAAGCATGGCACTTCTCCTCATTGATATCACTACACCCATGAAGTTTCATGTTGAAATCTTTTATTGTATCTGAGATATAGCCCTGGAAAGTAACACACAAAAACACAGGGCAATAACTCTTATTTAAGAAAGTGAAGGGTTATGGTACTTGTGCATGGCACCTCTCATCATTCATATATATATTCACCCATGAAGTTTCCTGTTGATATCTTATATAGATTTTTAGTTACAGCCCTGAACATGGGTGTGACAGACGGACGGACAGGGCCAATCTATATCCCTCCACTTTTGGCGGGGGATAAAAGGTTGACTTAAAGGTTAGGAAAGGCTTATTTGGCCTTTCTGGTAAATTTAAGGGCCATAACTCAGAAATGCTTCATGTGATCTGGCTCCTTATCAAACATGGCTGAGATTATATTCCCACAAATACTATCAATAAGTTTCATGATGATCCATTTTAAACTATTTGAGTTAGCAGCCTACAAAATGTATTAGATCTTTTTTTATAATTCAAGTGGCATATTTGAATTTAGTGATTCATTTAATCTGGCTGGTTATCAAACTTAAACAAGATATATTGCCCACTATAAATATCACAAATTGCATGATGAACTGATATAAATTATTTTACTTAATGCGCAGACATCATTCTCCTTGGAACTGCCTGCCTGCCCACCTGCCAAACGCCGGCCGCAGGTTTTCCCATAATACTAACTGTCTTAAAGCAATTATTAGCACCATACATGTATATGGTATGAACAACTAGACAAAAGCTTTATCTCATTGTATGTATAATCAATTTTGAAAACGCAACAGAGAAATTCAAGATGACACAAGGAAGATTTACCGACATTTTATAACATGTTAATGCCCGTTTGGTATCATATATCAGGTGCTTAAAAGAACATCACACTATTTTCTTTTTGCTTATTCTGATATTTAAACATTAATTTAAATAAGTTGTGCAGTGAATCCAATAACAGCTGAATTTGTTTGAAAAAAGACCTTTCAATGCATATTTGTCACATATTTGAAGAAAACGGATGAAATGCATTCTGTTTTGGGACATAAAGTTAAGTTATTTATGAATTCAGTACAAGGCTTTTTCCTTCAATAGTTGGGGCTGTAAACGCCGTCATCCACTCAGAAAAATTGTACTTACCTTACATAATGCCCATTTGCCAGGATTAACCCTTTGCATGCTGGGATATTTGTCGTCTGCTAAAATGTCGTCTGCTGAATTTCTAAAATTAGCATTTTCTTCGAATTTTTTCAAAGAATACTATCAGAATAGCAAACAGTTTGGATCCTGATGAGACGCCACGTTCTGTGGCGTCTCATCTGGATCCAAACTGTTTGCAAAGGCCTTCAAAATCCGGTTCCAGCGCTCAAAGGGTTAATCATACTCCTGTTATGAATTTTCATAAAAGGCCTAAAACAAAGTCAGGTGACATACCAGGCTAGCAAATATGGCATCAAAGAAGATCTCCAGATAAGCCTTGAAATATCTCTTTCCCAGCCCCGTCGCCATATGTGGTATCTGAAATCAGGGGAACATTTGGCATCATGGATTTTTCACATAAATTGTAAAACAATATTGAAAGAAACCATTTTTCAATAGTATTACAAATTTGTGACTATGTGTCTTCATTGTCTCTGCAACACTTTCCCTTACCCTGTGACAGAGCGTCTCCTTCATGTTGGCATGGTGAGTGTAGTGGTCATAGGACGCAGCCTTGCTCACTAGGGGGAGTAACTCTGAAACCTTGGCCGCAAACTTCTGTAGCTGGCACAGGTCGGCCACCAGTTGAATGCATCTGTAAATTAGCCAGGTAAAGGAATTTCAAACTAATATATGAACCCGCAAAGTATAAGTTAGTATTCATAAATGACCAAGTTAAGGCAAAAGCTATTTTAAAATTGCTGTTTAACACACGAGTCAACAACTTATGTTAAACCGAATAAAAATACTGATTGGTGTTCCCTATTCTGATCAGAGATGACACTAAAATCTTAAAACATACAACCAAACCAGCACTGGTCTCCAATTTTTTTTTTAATTGNACCGTCCAATGATGGTGAACATATGTGCCAAATGATTTCAAAATCCCTTGATGAACGACATAGTTATGGCCCGGACAAGCGGGACAGACAGACCGACAGACAGACCGACCGACAGACAGACCGACCGACAAAGTGACTCCTATATAGCCCCCATTACCAATGGTAATGGGGGTATAATTAGCCAGGTAAAGGAATTTCAAACTAATACATGAACCCGCAAAGTAAAAGTTAGTATTCATAAATGACCAAGTAAAGGCAAAAGCTATTTTAAAATTGCTGTTTAACACACGAGTCAACAACTTTTATTAAACTGAATAAAAATTCTGATAGGTGTTCCCTATTCTGTCTATTCTGATCAGAGATGAAACTAAAATCTCAAAACATACAACCAAACCAGGTCTCCAATTTTTTTTTTAATTGGTTAAGTTTTAATAAAAATGTAAATTGTGTACCTAAGCACAATATCCTACTTATACCCACCCATCAGCTAATTCCCACGGCTCAGGATCCTTTCTAAACTTGTGGTCCATGCACCCGCCCTCCCGCTTGCCCCTCCCCATTTTAGGGGCCAGGGACCCACAAGAGTACATCTGCTTGTCCGTGTGCAGGGTCATGTCATTATCTCGAAGCTTTTTCACAACACCATAGGTGGCTGGACCTGTTGGGGTGAGTTTACATGCGGGGTTGTCAGTTAACAATTGCCAATTAAATCAATTGAGCAGCGTGCTGGGAAAACTAGGCATAATGCATGTGCGTAAAATGTCGTCCCAGATTAGCCTTTGCAGTTTGCATATCGTCCCCTCCCCGCGAAAATGGCCAACCTCAATATTTACAAGTTTTCAGGAGAAGGAAAAAACTTCATATATTTTATTTTTAATTACAGAATGATGCTAAAACTTTGCATTATGACTTTTTAGATATCCCTACATGTGTCATAATTTATAAAGTGACGTTTGACTGTTTCTGTAGTCAATACGAGAAAATTGTCTAACTCAAGCTTTGACAGCTTGAGTTAGACAATTTTCTCATATTTTTTCATCCGCCGCTGACTTGTTTGGAAATGTTCGCACACATTCACATGGGTATAACTTTGTAAGCTGATTGGATAGGACCTTGGAATTCTTCGCGGGAGAAGCGGGCCGTTTTCACCATTGCGAAAATGTCAAAACCCGTTTTCGTGCCAAAACTGAGATTGGCCATTTTCGCGGGGTGGGGACGATATGCTTATCTGGGACGACATTTAATAAACATGCATTAAGCCAAGTTTTCACAAAATCAAGCTCAATTCTTCTTTGTTTTTATTTCTTGATGATAAAAATTGAAGTTTTGCTAAATAAGCACCTAGAACCATGGCCAAACAACAATCTTTTCTTCAAAGCATTAAGCAAAATATTGAAATCTTGAGAAGAAACTTTTGTTCTAATTAAATTATTTGTAAATATATGTGTTATAAATTTACATCCATAAGAGCACTAAAGTATGTTTTTAGGGAATAATCACACAGTGTGATATCTTTACTTGAAATAACTGAACATAAACATCATCAAGTAGACATTCAATTGTCAATCATAATTATGTTGGTAGTGTAAAATTTGTATACACATAAACACACCTTTATAAAGCAAAACATTTCAGAACCCATAAAAAAAACAGTTAAAATTGATAAAAAGGCATTAATAGGTACACGGTGCCTATACCACGTGACTTTTGTTGGGAGAATATAGCGCGACCCAGTTAACATTTTTAAGGATGTCTTTTTAAATATTTCCCCATTTTTAATGGGATCAAGTGGGGAGCCCGCTCATTTGTGAGAAATTTCTATAGGTATCATGATTTTTTTAAACAAATAAGTATTTTTCAGTAAAGTGCAATAGCGCGTTTGTAATATGAAGTCCCACCACTGATCCAACATTTTTCTAACCGTTCAAACGCGCGATTGTACTTTACTGAAACAAATACTTACAATTTTCGCTTTTAGGGTTTTTTTCGTTCAAGGAAAGGCTGTTTTTGGCAAATATCCAGTTTACGTTGAAAGTGTCGTCCATGATTAGCCTGTGTGGGATGACACTTTATACACATGTAATAACCGCCATTTCTCCAAAGTGAGACTTATTTCAAAAGGTTTTTGCTGCCTGACATACCTTTGTCCAAGGCGCTGTATTTCTCAGTGTTCTCAGGCTGTTTCTCCACACCAGCTAATCCCTCCTTCACTTTCATGATGATCTCAGAAAAGCATTCATCACCTGTAAAAGATTATCTTTTTGTTTGTTTTTTTTTTGGTATTTTTTGCTGTCTGTCAATAGTATTTCAGCCATATCACAGCGGTCTGTTAACCTATTTATACCTTTCCTGGGCAAGCTGGTTTACCAGTGCTTAGTGCACTCTACATGAGCAAAAAGGTAGGAAGAAAATGGCCCTAGCAATAATATCCTAACAAATCACCACACAAGTTATGTTGCTGGGCTGGGAATTGAACCCGGGATCATCAGTTGTAGTTCAGCGCTTTCCCAACTGAGCGAGCCGACCCAGATTTAAAACAAACAAAAAACATTGTCCCCAATCATTTATAACACTGAGCTAACCTTGCCATATTGAGTGCCATTCACCCAAACTTGCAAAGGGAGACAATTTCGAAGTTTGGCTAATGAAAATTCTAACTTGTTTCAATTTTTCCTTTAAAAACAGTTTATCACCATTATTTAGGACAATGTAATCCAATTCCTCATTATTTCTAATTATCTTTTATGTCCCAGTATTTACCTTATTAATTTCATTACAAGGTTAATGGTTGATTAAGATTCAGCTAATTCAAATCATACCAATAATCAAGTCACAAATTTGTGTGTCTTATTATGATTATTAATTCTTAAATCAAAGCGCTAATCTGCGTTATAGAGGTCTTTTTTCACACCTATTTTAAGCCCTTCACTGCACTGTAATAGAAACTAAAGTACAGACGCTTTACAAATACATTCACGTTGTAACTATTTTAGTCAGACGCTTAATTTGCTATGAAATTAATTCCTCATAGCGTTTGAATAACTTTGACTGTTTTGCTCCTCCGTCATCCAGGCGCTTGCTAACTTTCGAATGAATAAAATCTTCGCCGCGGTACGATAATTATTCCAATAAGAAATTACCGAAATTTAGCAAAGAATTTTCGATCAAGACTTGTATCGTACGCATCAAATTTAAAGAATAAGCGTAAAAGTCAAATTGATTGCGTTTTCAATACGCATAATATTGAATTTCTTTGCGTTTTTAAACATTTTAATAGGGTGAAAAACGCTGATATGCAGCTTATCTGGGGCACTGAAAGACCTTTGTTACTAGATTCAAGTTTTAAAGGTTTCGTTTTCAACCCAAAGATACTGATGACCAGCAAACAGCATAAAACCTGAACAGCATGTGAGTTACTCGCAGGTTGTTCTGGTTTAATACTGGTTGCATATAGCCATTTTCCCTTTGCTTCTGAGCTTGAAAGGGTTAGTAAAAACACCAATCACGTACCATATGCCTTGACCACATTCGCCAGAGCCTGTGCTGCCCCCTGTCTGACAGACGGGATGTTGTCTTGGAGGTTATTGAAGAACAGCGGGTACAGATCAGGCAAGGATGATCTGGAATTGATGTTTGAACATCATACACTTTTACAATAAAAACCAGGACCCTTATTTATAAATCTCCTTAGGGAATTCTTAAAAGTTATGTTGTACTTAAGGGATAATTTCAGATAATGTTTACTGTAAACAAGGCTTGTCACCGTAGGATGACATATGCCCCCTTTTTCCACATTTTTCGAAACATAAACGCAAAACCTAAACGCAAAGTGTGACAGAATTTGAGACGGACAGACGGACGGACAGTGCAATCACTATATGCCACCCTACTGGGGGGCAAAAAAATCTGATTTATTCTGCTAACAAAAGGTTAAAGTATTACTCCCCGTATCAATATCTTCTTGTTTAAAACTATTAAATATAAAAATGCCTAAACATAAGACAGCAAGAGACTTGGATTTTTATGAATTTGGGAACTTCCTTTGTTTTTCCCTAAAAAGCATTGTTATCATTGGCCCCAGGCTTTTTCAAACTCTTTAATTTCAAATTATTTTTGATGTTCCCAACATTGAAATGGTGTTGTTTAACCAAAGACTATGGAATGACCATGTTTAATTGTGTAAGGCTCCGAATACAATTAAGGATCAAAGAAAAGATAGGCACAAGTTGCTGATCAGAAGAGGAGGGAAGGAAAGCCATTTTTCCATGAAATGCTTCTTATACAGGTTATATGTGTCGCGTTCTGAGAAAACAGGGCAAAATGCTTGTGCGTAAATTGTCATCCCAGATTAGCCTGTGCAGTCCGCACAGGCTAATCAGGGACGACAATTTCCGCTTTTATGACATTTTTCATATAAATGAAGTCTCTTCTTAGCAAAAATTAAGGCGGAAAGTGTCGTCCCTGATTGGCCTGTGTGGACTACACAGGCTAATCTGGGATGACAATTTACGCACAAGCATTATGCCCAGTTTTCTCAGAACACGACACATATTATTATAATGTATACATATAACAGTATATTTTCCATTGAATATTTATTTAATCATAAATCCTGATTCTACCCACAAAATTCCTGGAATTTTAAAGTATTCTATTTGACTTCATGCTACTACTGGCGTTTGGTTAAATGTATACATTTCCCTTGATATTCATATACAGTGCATATTAATTTCACATTTCCAGCAATGCTTATCAAAAAGCTTGATTTTCAAGGAAATTAACACAGGACCTTCAAAATAGGCAGCTTTGGTACTGAAATTCAACTGGTACAAGCGGTAAAAAAACTTGAAAAGCAACATTCATGTTATTCCAGTGTCATCTCAGTTTACTACCACAGGTGACAAAACAACTGCACTTGCCTGGACTCCTCGGGAAAGCACAGAACAAAGTTGCCACATGCTACACAGGCAGCTGTAAATAGAGACACTTTGAATGTAACACTTTGCCATCACATCAGAAAGGCACACACAACACACAACACAAATTCCTTCAAAAAGCACAATAAACAGACTGATCTTGTTATATATTTTGAAACAGTAACAACTAGAGCTTTGTCACAGACGTGACGAATACACCCACATGCCGCATTGACACACAATATTTTGCATGTAAAAACGCACTAAGGGACCCGTGACCTAGTTTTTGACCAGGCATGACCCATATTTGAACTTGACCTAGACATCATCTAGATACAACTTCTGACCAAGTTGGGTGAAGATTGGATGAAAACTACTTGAATTAGAGAGGGGACAACATGCTGAATGTTTAAATGGCACTAAGTGACCCCGTGACCTAGTTTTTGACCCGGCATGACCCATATTCGAACTCGACCTAGACATCATCTAGATACAGCTTCTGACCAAGTTTGGTAAAGATCAGATGAAAACAACTTGAGTTAGAGAGCGGACCAGCAATACAGACCAACCGACCGACAGACTGACAGACAAACCAACAGACAAGCTCCTATATACCTAAACTTTGTTTGTGGGGGTATAATAAATTGTATGTTATTTTTATCAATATATTGTGTAAAACATAACATAAGATCAATGTGGCACGGGCTAGCAATCAGAAGGTAAAAGATAGAATGCAAGTGCTGAGTCTACCCAGGTAACAAACAGGAGTGTGTCAATAAGCCTTAGGCTTTCAATCATCATTAAAGAGGTATAATCTTAACCCTTTTAAACAAGGAACAATCTTTCCTGGGACAGCATATGTCCTCACATGGAATTAATGAAATATAGTAGATGTCCGCAGATATCATCAAATCCCAATAATCAGACCAGCAAAATCAAAGAGTGACTTTTGCTTATAGCTGTAGAGAAATAAGGTTTAATGCATGTGCATTAAGTATTGTCCCTGATTAGCCTGTGCAGTTCGCTCAGGCTAATCTGGGACGACACTTTTTTCCTAAACTGAATTTTCACTAAGAAGAGACTTCCTTCTTATAAAAAAATACAAAATTATAAAAGCGGAAAGTGTCATCTCTGATAAGCCTGTGCAGACTGCACAGACTAATCTGGGACAACACTTAACGCACATGCATTAAGCTCCATTTTCCCAGAGCGTGGCTCATGTATTTCCCACAGTTCTCACCATCTCTGACTGGCCAGCTATCATCGTTGAAGCATATCAGCAGGGCCTGCAACATCCGGGGTATCTCGTTGTGTACAACCTCCTTACTAACCTGTAACAAGGAAATGGCTACCTGGTTACAATAGAATCACAGTCAAATAATGAATCAATTGTGGATTTTGAAGGATGATATGATGGTTCTATTACGGCTCTGTAAAAAAATCTCTTTTAAATAATACTATTACAGTACAACTTAATAACAGACCTTTCACCAGCATGTAATTCGTCAATTTGATTCCCTTTTAATGTGTCCTATATTAATTTCTATATAACTTCATAGCTAACATAAGCTTAAAATGATGAGTTTTGAAAATTGAACCACATGGGAACCCCAGATTTAGAAATTTGGACACAGTGGCACCCCTGTGCTTAAAGGCCTTAAGAAAAATTATGAATTGTATGTGAATATGTAAGGATTAAAATCCAGACCATTTTCTATTCATGCATATTGCATTAAACTATCATTGGATAATATAAATCAATCCACAAGTGCTTTAAGTGAACATAAACACTACATTTACATTTAACATGGTATAACTCTTGAAAGTACTAGAAATTGTGAAAGTGAAAATCAGTTGTCTCCATTTTCATGATGATATTAAGAATTGTCATAAAATAAAATTTAAAAAAAAATATTATTTAATGCTTGTATTGCAGAATATTGCTGGAATCATGTCACGTTGTAAAAATACTGACATCGTTTCACAGTTTCAATCTGCTATCATTTACGCTGGTCTGTTGCATTTTTTGTATTAAATAAGGAACAAAGACAAACAGAAATACAATTTAATCTCACAGATATTTTTTATATCTGACTGCTCAAAATAATAAACAGTTGAGAAGCAAAGCTAAAATGGCTATATGCAACCAGCATAAAACCAGAACAGCCTGTGAGTAACTCGCAGTCTGTTCAGGTTGTATGCCGTCTGCTGCTCATGAGTACCTTATGGTTGGAAAGGAAGCATTTTAAAACTGGAATCTAAGAAAGGTTTTTAATTTAATTTATTTTTTATGGGACAACAAATGTGTTTAAGTGCGTATCTGAGTGGTAAAGGTTTCCAGAGTTGTTTCGTTTACCTTAGCGCCCAGTTCAGCAATGCAGGCACACCCTGCCTCCCTCACAGCATGGTTGTCAGCGTCCGTCGCCTCAATGTAATAGTCAACCTGCAGAACAACATACAAGAGGGTGCATTGGTAATTCACACCGTGTTTAACCAGCAAAATGCCAAAATGAATGTGAGTAAAGTGTTGTCCCAACTTAGCCTTTGCAGTCCACACAGGCTAATTTGGGACGACACTTTCGGTATAAACTGGATTTTTGCTAAGAGATTTCCTTTAAACGAAAAAATTATAAAAGCGCAAAGTGTTGTCCCTGATTAGCCTGTACAGACTGCACAGGCTAATACGGGACGACACTTTACGCACATGCATAAAGCCCAGTTTTACCGGAATGAGGCTCTTTTAAATCATGTTTTGTTTTAGGGTTTTTTATGTTGTATAATACTAGCAATGACACCAAGAATTTATTTCCGGATTATGTTTCTAAAGTTTCATTATCACTGCATTATAAATTTCAGTTAAAGAAGGCCTATAAGCCTTAAGTGAAACCTAAGTAAAATATTATGCAGGTTGGTAGATTCTAACAGCTTACAAAATAGCCACACTGGGTAAAAAGAGCCTTTAATTGTAAACACGGTGAAATATATTCTACTATCATAAGAAAAAAATATTAAACGATATTGGATAAATGATCATAATGGTGCTCTTTACACACAAAATATTAAATTATAATGAAAGCAATCTCTTGGGGCTAGTTAACTTTTAATCTGGTTGCGATAAATGCATCTGAGTAGCCAAAAGAGCTAGTGATAAAAATTGAAGACCAAGTAAAATGCTGTTGATTGCCAATCGAAAAAACTACCTAAAACTACCCAAAATAACTGCTGCACAGCTATCAAAAAGTCAATTGAATTTAAGTACATCTTAAAGCAATAGTTCTGTTCAGAACTAAGTACAACAGCAACTTGATCATGCAACTATGAATAAGTTTTGTCAATCTTTTTTCTTGTGTTTGCAAATAAAAGTTAGAGGTAATCACCTCAGAAAACGTTATAAGAATGTTTATAGTACAATTTAACCATGTGCTATCGAAACACAAGTTTTAACCACAACAGTAAATAAGACTCGTTATTCAGTATGGTCACTTGAAAGGCAGAAGGTGCCACAAGCATAATGTGTTAAGAAAGCAGAAAAGCTCTTTTGGCTTTTAAAAGACTCAACATGTAAACAGATTATCAAAAATCGAGTCGATATAAACGGACTCCCAGAGCCTATGATAATTTTTTCTATGACGGCTCTGGGAGTCCATATGCACCCCTTCATAAACATGGGTGCAAAATTTAATCAACAATGCAAGGGTTAAGAAACTCTGAAACTGCAAGATCTTATCAAAGTTTTATCTGTCTAAACCACAAACTCATCCAAATGGTACCATAAATTTGATTAAAGCAAGAAATAAATTTTTTTTATTGACTTCGTTCTTCTTTCGTACTCTCTATCCACCATATTGGAAACTGTTATTTTGTTGACGACTTAAAATTGTCGTTGTTGTTTAGGTGACCAGTACACAAATATTTTGCACATCGGGTTATTCTATGTAGCCTAATAAGTCGATGACGGTGTAAAATATTCGTCACAAAATACACCATTTCAAATTTCAAAACATAATGTCAACGAGAATAGTGTGTTGAAACATCGTCGTGTTTTTTAGGGTGCATGCACAGGATAACGTCCGTAGGTTGCCATTCAGGTAAATTTAACATGTTTATGAAGTTTATTCATTATTTTCCTCAATTTGTCTCGAACGACGTCTGTTTAGTGAAGCGCACGGATTCCGTGCGCTGAACTGCACCCATGTTTATGAAGGGGTGCATATGGACTCCCTGAGCCGTCATAGAAAGAATTATCATAGGCTCTGGGAGTCCGTTTATATGGACTAATCAAAAATCCTGATATAAACTATTAAAGCAGTCTGCAATAAACCTGCCTCAGTCCTAAGAACAAACAACCCAAAAGTGGACCAAACCACCCAAAAGTAAACCAAACAACCCAAAAGTGGACCAAACAACCCAAAAGTGGACTAAACAACCCAAAAGTGGACCAATCAACCCAAAAGTGGACCAAACAACCCAAAAGTCGACTAAACAACCCAAAAGTGGACCAATCAACTCAAAAGTGCACTTACCACATTGGAGATGTATTTCTCCACCAGCAGTCTGCCCTGTGTTCCTATAACCTGCTTCCATGTGTCCTGAGAGTAGATCCTCACGCCTTCCGCCATATAATATCTACAGTGTTCACAGCATATGTATTTTTACCGCACAATTGGAAAATGGGGTTTATTGCATGTGCTTAAAGTATTGTTTGATATTAAGCTGTGCAGTCAAGGACAACCCTTTCCAAAAATCTTGATTTTTGCTAAGAAGAGACTTCCTTTACCAAAAAAATACCATAAAAGCGGAAAGTGTCATCCCTGATAAGCTTATGCCGACTGCAAAGACTAATGTGGGAGGACACTTAATGCACATGCATGGGGCTTAAAAAATATATCGGCGTAACTAGGAAACTATCAATACAATCTGTAGATTTGGAAAACATGTTTATGCCATACCTATTGAGACACATTCTCGGCAGGAGGGTAGGGAAGAACTGGTGTCGAGCTTCGTCCGATGGCAAGCTCTGCAGAAACGTTCTTGTGGCCACTGATGAGGCTAGGCGCACCTGCATAATCAATTTTTTTGTAAAACATTTGAGCCGCACTTTGGTAAAACTGGGCTTAACCCTTTGCATGCTGGAAAATTTGTCGTCTGCTAAAATGTTGTCTGCTGAATTTCTAAAATTAGCATTTTCTTCAATTTTTTTTCTAAGACCTCTATCAGAATAGCAAACAGTATGGATCCTGATGAGACGCCACGTTTTGTGGCGTCTCATCTGGATCCAAACTGTTTGCAAAGGCCTTCAAAATCCGGTTCCAGCGCTCAAAGGGTTAATGCATGCGCATAGTGTTTTCTCAGATAAGCCTGTGCAGTCAATTTCCATCTAAACAGGATTTCCTTAAGGAAGAGAATTCTTTTAAACAAACAATTCTATGAAAGCGAAAATGTTCATTTCTGATTAGCCTGTGCAAACTGCACAGGCTAGTCTTGGTTGCCATTTTACACACATGCATTAAGTGTCAGTGCGAGGCTCATTTATTTCCCTACTATGTTAAAAGCAATTGTGTGACAAATATGTCTACATAACAATAATGGCTGTAATAATTTTCATAAAGTTTAGTAGATATCAGGCGAAAAACTGTTTCAACTTAGAAGGCAGAAATGGCTCAATAGACCTAATTAAGATTATTCAAGGGCCTAACATTTCCTCACGCCATTTAGGGGCTACTTGACCAAGATATTATTATCATTATCAACATTTAAAAAAAATGAAGATTGGATAAAAGCGGTTGGACATGGCTAAAAGGTAAATTTGATATCACTGACGGGTAATAACTCAACCAATCTTGTAGTGATTTGGCTGATAAAGCAACTTGACCTGAATTATTTTCTTCTTTTTTTCTATTTCTGATGAAAACGTTTGCACTTCAACAGAAACAGGTGGTCTACCAACCTTCCTACTAACCTACATTGGCAAAATAATATACCTAATCATTTTTTATGCTAGGAATAATAAATCAAAACATAGATGTGCCGCACTCTGGGAATACGGGGCTTAATGCATGTTGGTAAAGTGTCGTCTCAAATTAGCCTAAGCAGTTCGCACAGGCTAATCCGGGATGACACCTTCTGCCTATACTGTTTTTTCACTAAAACGAGACTTACTCTAAACGAAAAATAACATAAAAGCGGAAAAAGTTGTCCCTGATTAGCCTGTGTGGACTGCAAAGGCTAATCTGGGGCAGGTCCCTCTCTGGCCATCAGGGGAAGGGGCCCAGGTCCCTCATGAGGGGGAATTTTCACGGCGTTTCCCTTTTATGGGGAATTTTTTTACTTACTCTCTTTTTACTACATTATTTTGTACTAATTGAACTATATTTATTGCTTTTTTCATAATTAGGTATATTTGAATAGATGTACTTGAAATAAAATTGAGATAAATAATCATGAGACACTTCTTTCTAAAAAAAATAAAAAAAATAGGGGGATTTTTGTCCCAAAAAAGGAGAAAAAAGTGAATTTTTTTGATGGGGTGACGGGGCCGATATTCGGCCCCATAAAACGCAGATCGAGGGCCCTGTGGGACGACATTTTACGCACATGCAATAAGCCCAGTTTTTCCAGAACGATGCTCAAATGACAACCTGACTCCAGTTGTCAGCCAGGCCTTTGCCCAGGTATTCACAAAACTGGTGACCGTATTTCAATATTGCGTTTTCTTCATCCAACAAAGCAGTGCCTGACCCTAGAAACATAATAATTACAATGGTTTGATGCTTAATCACAACTTTTAAGTTTGCAACTGTGACATCAACAATTCTTATATAACAGATATTTAGAAATTCTATAACACAACTATTGCAATTTTCTTCATATTACAACATGCAGCGTCAAGGATGTTATTGCAGTTGATCTCTTAAACACAATTTCTTAATACGGAAAGCAACATAGTTATCAGTATTTTTAATTTTATATTCTTGTTTTCTTCTTTTTTAAAGGTTTTCATTCTGAAATAATTATTCTTGCATGAATTATATTTCTATTATTGTGACCTTTTTGCCTTTAAGCCCAATAAAAAATGATAAAAATTTATTTTATTTCGCCTTCAACAGAGGCCACTTTCTACCACCACTTTCCCCAAATGTTGAAAAACAAAGATATCATCATGGTACGCGCCTTGTTCTGTAAAACTCGGCATAATGGAAGTGCATAAAGTATCATCCCAGATTAGGCTGTGCAGTCGGCTCAGTATAATCTGGGACGACAATTTTCGCCAAGACTTGATTTTGTTTTAGAAGAGACTTTGTTTTAAAGAAAGATTTATTAAAAGAAAAATTCCATATAGCAGAAAGTCTTGTCCCTGATTAGCCTGTGCGAACTGCACAGGATTATCTGGGATAATACTATACGCACATGCATTTAGCCCAGTTTTCCCAGAACTAGACTAATATAATAAACCATTACTCTACCATCTCTCACACAGCCACAAGCAACAAGGCTGGAGCACATGTAGTAACCAGTCTCGCGCACAAATCTGTTGGTGTGAGTCAGTGCACGAAATATCAGATCTAGGAGAGCCTGGTCCACAAAAGGGTTAAAATTGTGGCCCAGACCTTCAATAATGGACTGCAGACACCTGAACAGAAAGATATGGCCAATTTATCAGTAGGAAAAATTAAGACATAGTCAAGGTTTCCTTTTTGAAAATTATTTTAGCTTCATAAAGACATCATGTTTGAAACAGGTTTTAAAACTCTTTTTAGTGGTTTAAAATAACCTACCGGTAACATATCCACAAGTTTCTCTTGAAAGTGTAAATGAAGTACGTAGAATTTGGACAAGTGAATACATTTTTTCAGACAAGTAGAGGTATTGCAATAAAAAATTTAAATGGAAAATTGTTGTAAGCAATAAACTATATTTGTGCACTCCTGATAAACAGAGATCTACCTTGATTTAATGCAATGAAATATTAATCGAGTCTCGTTCTGGGAAAACTGGGCTAATGCCTGCACAGGCTTATCTGGGACAACACTAAATGCACATGCATTAATCCTTTGAGCGCTGGAACCGGATTTTGAAGGCCTTTGCAAACAGTTTGCAGTGGCGTCTCATCAGGATCCAAACTGTTTGCTATTCTGATAGTATTCTTTGAAAAAGAAATCGAAGAAAATGCTAATTTAAGAAATTTAGCAGACAACATTTTAGCAGACGTCAAATTTCCCAGCATGCAAAGGGTTAATTCCAGTTTCCCAGAACAAGGCTCAACACATAAAACCATCCTATGCCAAGCAGCGGGTTGACTCACTTCATCCATGTTTCCAGAGACTTCCAGCCCGCTGTATCATGGAATATCTGGGCTGCATCAGCACTGTATCTCTGTAACAACAACAGCACATAGCATAATAACAAAGTGGAACGAAAGAATTGAATGCGTATGTCTGAACAATTGTCTTGTGTTCTTGAAAAGTATCGGAATTAAGAATTAAGTGAGGATGAAAAAACATCAATTAAGTCTTTGGATTGAGGAAAATCATTTTGTTTTCACAAAAAATGAAAAAATAATCAGTAGTTTTTTTGCTAAAATTCACAAAAATGAGAAAACAAGTTTGTTTAACCGTCTTATTGCTAAGGTGGATAGGGAAAAGAACGGAGAAGGGGGGGCTTAGGCTGTCATTTAGGAAAAGTTTATACTGTTTCAGATTGGAAATTCGGCTCGAAATTTGACTAAAAAACACTGATTTCATCTTTCATTAAAAAGAAATAGACTTTGTATGGATGTTTTCCTTGTTGCTTTGTTGACACAAATTATATTATACAAGCTTAATTGATTGTCAAATGATATGCGTATTGGGAGTACCCTTTCGTCGTTTTAGTGTGTGCGTTTTGCTGTGCGTTATATCAGCCTATTACCGGCCATTACCATTGGTGTGTAAGCAGGGCTACGACATAGACAACTGGGCTTATGGGTATTCCCTTTCAGCCCGTCAGCACTGTCTTGTTTATTGTTTTTTTAAGTAAGAGAATAGCATGGGATAGTTACGGGTGATCTTCCGGGGTACGTAGGCAAAGCACAGACAGGTGGGGTTATGCGTATGAATCGTTTTCAGCCCATTATCGTTGCAAATAGTATCTCCGAAATATGTACTCATTGGTTTAATGAAAGCTTTGGGTGCGAGCGGAATAAGCACGTGGTACGTCCGTTAAAGTGATACAGAGGGAACGGTAGAAGAAATTACCGAAAAGATCACCGGGCAGGTTTTATATAGAGTGAATGGTTTTTAAGCAACAGGGGTCATATTTTAACTAGGTATCCCGTGTCACGCAGGAATTTAAACACATGAATCCGCACTCGTGAGGCGATGTCGTCGGGCGGCATCAACAATAACTAATTGATCTATATTAAGTGTTCTTTTGTAAGCCGCTTTTATTCAACCGCTCAGTTCTGGGCGTTGCTGGACATAGTAAGCAAAGATGTTCAAGCGTGTTTGGAATGTTACATAGCGGGCAGGGGGCAGGTTTGTAATAGTCTCATGCAGCCGCGACAACCCAAGTCTCAGGCGCGTGTATGCCGTACATTCCCGTTTAATGTGACTGTATAGTTAATCTTTCGATATTATGACTAGGGTACTTAAATAGCGGAAAATCATGATCCACACAGTATATTGACAAGCGGTGGTCCCGTTCGTTATTACCTTTCTGATTAATGATTGCGATCAGATCGGGTGCGCTCGGGAGTAGTTTGGAAGGTAGACACTCATGGGATCCTACCCGAGCGAGTTGGTCAGCATGTTCATTTCCCAAAATTCCTACGGACTCGGACTCCAAAGAAATTTAAGAGAGATATGTTTAGTTGTTAATTTAGTAGTTTCCTTCAATACTGAATATATTAGAAGCGTTTTGGATGTACCTGCTTTTCACGATTGGAAAGCGCTTTGCGAATCAGATAGTATTACGCAGTTAGATCATTAATGGGTTTCCAGTTCGTCCAGCCACGTTATCGCCCTTGTAAGTATGGCCGATTCGCATGTAAATATAGACAGGTGTTCTGTATACTTTATTTGTTCGCGATGGATGATAGCATTTTGGGTGTTATATACTATATATGCGGCGCCGGCTACTTGTAGCTGGTTATTTTTGCTTCCATTGGTATATATTTGGATGTAATCCGAGTAGTTATTCGTTATGTGCGTATGGGCTATAGAGCCACTATCTGGTTTGTTGTCTGATTTCTTAACCATAGTGGTAAGTTGCAAGTCTTTGTCAGGTCTTGAGATTGTGCTTAGGCTAAAGTAAGAGGGCGCTTGAGTTTTAATATCATTAGTCTTTTAGTACCAGCCTAACTCGAGTACGTTCGGCGCATAAGTGAGTCCAAAGCGCGTGTTTTTTTCTTATAAAGTAAGCTGGATCTAACGCTACACTCTCATGAATTGGAAGATGCCTTTTTAAAGAGGCTATTCGTGCGTAGTGCTATGCGATTCTACCGTAATTTATGTTTGCCCAGATATATGCGCATGAGTTTGATTGTGTTGGTTCCCCAGTTGTGTCTTTGAATTACTTAAAAAAAATGGTATTTTTGACATCGAGTAATAAGGTTAAATATGTGATCTTTCCAGGTTATCTGGTTATCAAATGTCATTCCTATGAACGTAATGTTTTCGGGGAAAAGAAGTGATATGTCACATAGGGTGAGTTTCAGAAGGTCGTTAAATGTTTTGGATTTTCGTGCACTGGCAGAAAATAAAATGGCCTGAGTTTTTGTTGGATCAATTAGAAAACCACAATGTTTGGTCCAGTTTTCTATCGCAGTAAGGGCCGCTTGTATTTTCTCAATGGCTTTTTCGGTGATTGAGATGCGGTCCATATCGAGCTATCATCTTCGAAGACTGATAACTGTATCAGGTCGGTACTATTTTTACAGTTGTGCTCCTGCTTTGCTTTGTTGAGCGTGTTCATGGCAATTGAAAATATTATAGGCGACAGTACACTGACCTGGGGGCAACAGTTGACAGTCTCCACTGTCTTTGATGTTTCCCCGTTTATTCTCACCTTACTTGTTTTAAGGAACGCTGCTAGCCTTTAAGCATGGTACCCTCTATTCCTTATTCATAAAGAAGCTGAATAGCATGCTCATTTCATTGTTTATCAAAGGCAGTCGTACTTTCTATAAACACGACTACCACTGTTTGACCGAGAAGTTGTTCTTTTTTATATCGGCTTCTAAGCGGCTATATGGTCTTCGCAAGAATGGTTCGACTTGCAGCCTGATTGAACTTTAACAATTTTGTTTTGTTTTTCTAAGTATGCGCAGAGTCTCGGTTTTATTATTAAGGTGTGATGATTATGCCCGATAACGTCTTTAATGTACTTTTTAATCTGCCGGTTTAACGACCTCAATAAAAAATAATAGTCGCAAGATAACTTCGACCTCATAAGCATGCTTGTTTCCGATTAGACGGTAATTATCACAGTTTCGCGACTGGAAATTATCTGATAGTTTCTCTTGACACATGGTGTCAGCATACATGACTGTGTAATGTAGATTAAATATTCGATAGCACGTCCTATCAGTTAATTATCTAATTCCACACGTGGCGTTTATGACGATTACGCGAAGTAATATGTACTGAGTGCTCTTTTCAAGTATGGAGTATTGAAAAGAGAAAAATGTTTTTGTTGTACAATCGCCATTTCTTTTAAATTTTCAATTTAGAGCGCCAGCTGAAGGATTCAATCGATATTTGTATGCCCCCGGATCGAATGATATATATTGTTTTAGCATGTCTGTCTGTCTGTCTGTCTGTTTGTCTGTCATTTTATGTGTGTGTCTGTCCTAAAACTTTAACCTTGCTCATAAAATGAAAAATCTTGGGTCTATGTTCTTTTAACTTCACATGTGCATGTATCTCATTGAGATCTACAATCAAACATGGTTTGAGGTCACTAGGTAAAAGGTCAAGGTAACTATGACCTTTACATCAAAAATATAACCTTGTTTCATAAATAGCTGCCGTGCGGCTGCAAAGCGCATAGGGGCATTGTGTTTCACAAACACAGCTTTTGTTTATTTAGCCGATCGAAAATGCTAACATTGCAGTACATTTATTTTCGGCTATAGCTTTTTATGACCTCAAAATTGACATTTAAATATGAAATGTTAATATAAAATAGTAAAGTTGGGGGCAAAGGCGGATATGTACCTTTCAATGCAAAAATCTGCATCGCCCTGAAATGTAACAATGATTCGCTAAAGAATATCTCAGAGACCGTTCACGTTAAAATCAAAAAGTTTTCATAGTCGTCTGCCTTTTTAAATTACCTTTAAAATGGTACGTTCATCATAACTATTTATAGAGAATCAATTATGTTTTAGGCAAAGGCAGATATATACTTTTAAAAAGTCTTACTCGGCCTGAAATCTCTCATTATTATATAATAAGTATTGTTATTTAATATTAGAGTCAAAAGCATAAAGTTATTGACTATAAATTTTGATTTACCCTTCTCAATTGATGTATATAGATTAAAATAATAACACTTGTTTATGATTTGAACTTGTTTATGATTTAATTCGTGTTAATGGATTTAAGAAAAACAAATTGTTTATTATTTGACCTTGTGTATGATTTTATTAATTCTTGGCACAGTGGATTGAACAAGTTTTGATTGCATATACATTTATAAAAAGAAAAATAATGAGTTGATACGTTGAGTTTGAAACTTGCATCTCACAATAACGGGAACGGTATGGTCATTATTATAATGCTTCAGGCGAAACCATTTGAACTCCCATGTGGAAATACGGGGCTTAATGAATGTGCGTAAAGTTTTGTCCCAGATTATCCTGTGCAGTCCGCACATGCTTATAAGGGACGTAACTTTTCTCTTTAATTAAATTTCATTTAAAGGCAGTCTCTTCTAAACCAAATCTAGGGTAGGCGAAAAGTGTCGTCCATGAATAGACTGGGCGGACAAAATTAGCCAGGTTTTCCCAGAGCGAGACTCATTTCATTCTAACGTCATGTCAGTCGATGTGTTTGTGCTGACATCAATACAGGCGAAATGTCAGTATTGTAATTACGTATTTGAATGTTGCAAATATTTTTGGTGAGGACTCTACAAAGTCTTTGAAAAAAATTCTTCTAGCTCGATCCAAGCATTCTTCATTTGCTAGAGCAGTTCTTGTACACTTGGTAGAATAACAAGAGTCTCGTTCAAGGAAAGTGGTGCTTAATGTATGTGCGTAAATTATCGCCCCAGATGAGCCTGTGCAGTCCGCACAGAATAATCAGGGACGACACTTTCCGCCTAAACTGGATTTTCACTAAGAAGAGACTTCCTTTGAAAGAAAATTACTATATAAGCGGATAGTTTTGTCTCTGATTAGCCTGTACAGATTGCCCATTACGCCAAGTTGTCCACAGCAACATCATCCTCATCATCACAGTCATCATCATCGTCATCATAATCATCAACAACATCATCATCATCATCATTATAATCATAACAGTCATCATCATCGTCGTCGTCGTCGTCGTCGTCGTCATCATTATCATCATCATCATCATCATCATCATCATCATCATCATCATCATCAATATCATCATCATCATCATCATCATCAACATCCACAGCAACTTCATCATCATCTTGGATTAAGTAGCTGTGTTCAGTAATCTGGCTTTCGTTAATAACTTCTTAACTGCAGATTTCAGCTAGCGCAAAAGGCAGTAAGGTGACCTGTAATGGATACTTCTTTCTGTAAACAGATGCCGAAAATAGACCGATATTAACTCAAATAAACTATTATAAATTATAATTATCGATTTCGTTTTTCACAATTTAGTTCATTAGTAGTTTGAATACTGGATATGCAAGATATATATTGCGTGTTTATTTGTTAAGTCACATGATTTGATGCAATTTATTCAGCAAAACTCTGTGTACGTTTTTTTTTCAGCGTTTTGATTAGTTCAATTACCTCAAAGTTCTCTTTATCGCAATAGAAGTATGTGTGTTTCGCGCGTTTACAATTACGTATCTGAAAATGTGAATTTTCGTAAATTTTAACAAACGCAATTATTAATTTTATATATTTATTCCCAAGACATTTACACGGACATTTATCATAGATCACATACATACTACTGAGATTCATTTATTATCTATATATCGACCAAGTGTAATGGGTAAAACGAGAAATCCTGAGATCACGTCGTGCCGTTCTTCATCCCATTCAAAGATTGTTCGGCGAAGCAGATCGGAAGTGGTTCGCCGGTTGTCATCTGCTTATACGTCATATCCGGTATAGTCATAATAACAACCTAGTCCGTACCGAACTGCAATTGAAAACAGGAAATTATTATAAGCAACGTACCGCATTGTAATTTAATGCAAGTAGTTACATTTTTACAGTAGGATTTACATAGAACGTGAAATGAAATGTTATTTATTTGATACTACGGCGAAAAGCATGCCAATTTTAATGGTAAAATAACAGTTGTTATTCATCATTCATTTACGATATATTTTAACTACCGGTAAGAAATGTTCAACTTAGGAACATACTTTCTAAGTAGAATCTACAAGTAATTTAATATAAACAAAGTAAAACACACTCAATTATGATCTTTTAAACCTACTGTTCTACACATCTATATGAGCTTTTGCTCCACGACTAACATATTTCAAACTCAATCTAATCTGACATGACAACACATTTGAATTATTGTTAAATTTGAACATCGATTTTCATTGGTTGAAGGCTTATTAGGTGCCGCGCTTTGAGAAAACCGGGCTTAATTCATGTTTGTAAGGCACAGGCTTATCTGAGACGAAACTTTTTGCTTCAATTGTTTTTGTTTTTTGTTTAAAGGAAGTCTCTTTTAAACGAACATCTATTTTAGGCGGAAAGTGTCGTCCATGATTTACCATTGCGGACGCCCCGACTAATCTGCACACATGCATTAAGCCCGGTTTTCTTACAGAGGCTCTGAACCAATATTGAACGTAGGATTGTTCGCATTAACTGTTCCTGGACACTATGATATACACATTTTTAAAAGTTACACCTCAATTAGAGAATGTCTGCAAGGTCCACACGGCGCGATGATCTGATTCTCAAGGTCACTGGCTATCGCGATGGCCTTGAACTTCGTGTGACCCTGAGACACGGCCTTGGCGAAAACAGTCATGTCGGCACAGATGGAACAGTAGGCGGCGTTTTCTACGATACAACCTGCATCAAAATACGCTAATAATATCATACAAAAGTATGCGTATCGTAGGATGAGCTACAACACGTTCGAACATATTAGATCTCACTAAACTGATCAATAAACAGATCGTGTGTTTTACATCTTATGCAGTTGAAATAGTAATCGACGTTTTTTTGCAACCAAGAATAGTTATAAGATATAGCGATGTCTTCAGAATACTTATAATATTATATCAAGCATAGGTCGATATGTACTGACAAAACATTAAATCATCATCATCATCACAATCATCATCATCATCATCATCATCATCATCATCACAATCATCATCATCATCATCATCATCATCATCATCATCATCATCATAATCATCATCATCATCATCATCATCATCATCGTCATCATCATCATCATCATCATCATCTTTACCACCAGCAACACCAACACCACACTTATACCAATACCAACAACAACACCACCACCCTCATAAACATCATCATTACCATCGTCATTATCACAATCATCATCAGCGTCATCGGCGTTATCATCATCAAATTCGCCATCAGCAGAAGCAATCGTTATGATCATTATCAATAATCATAATCATAATTGCGTGGTCGTCATTATACGATTATCAATAAAACCCGGATTCTCAATGAACATGCGTCAATAAACCGACAGATCGTTATTGTTTCTGATTGTGAATTGTCAAACGTTATGTAGGATAGATTTACCAACTACATCACTGGAAACTGTATACTAAGTGTAGGCGTCACCGATCAACATGTTTATGGGTTAAGTGAGAGATTTAATACCTGAAACTATCTAAACTATATAAAGTAGACATTCAGGGAGGTAACCCTTCTTATATTCATATTATTAACATGTGTTTAAAGAGGGGTAAATTGTCACGACTTAAAGACCAGTGTGCTCAAAAGTCGGCATCATTGCGGATATACATGAAAGGAAATATCATACATGTTTATTTGATATTATACATGTTCGTTGAAATCGGAAAAACACTGGCCACTTTTAATATGAAATCTGTTGAAAATTAACAGAAAATAATATAAATTGACTTAGTTGCGCTTATTCTGATACACATGCGAAGTTTGCCGGAGTAATAGGGTTTAAAATATACTGTCCAAAGTTTGTCCGAGCAGCACTAATGGCTATGTCAGTTGCTAGGTCAGTTGTCATCAATTAATCTAATGAGTGCATATTGGCTAAAAGTAAATCTCCTATAGGGTCCTGATTGCTTGAAAATAAACAAAATGTTTGATTAAATTCAATATTTGAAATAAATATTGACATCTTTACGTAAAATTGAAATAGATCACCCTGTCAATGGTTTTGTTTATGTGTTCTAAACCTACTTCGAGGCGTAAGACGTTCTTCAGATGCAGTCTTCTTTGAAACATATCGTAAGTTTTAAGAACCCACTTAATCATCATCATTTATGCTCATCCCTTGTGGTGAGACGTACGAACGCCGCTCAATCTTACATAAATGCAGGATGTATTTCGGATTAACACTCATTAGAAGACTCATCCCTTGTAATGAGACGTACAAATGAAGCTAAATTTACAATAAATTTATGATTTTTTTTTAACGATTAACACTCATTAGAAGATCAAAGAACTGTTTTTCGTTTGTATTATTTTGACGAATGCTAAGTCGCTTTTCAACTAATGCCCACCGAATAACGATCGTCGGACATGTTTATATGATTTATTCAATCAAGATTTGTAATTGATACATTGCAAAACATTAATGTATGCTAATTGGGATGTATTTATTTTCATTATTTTACGATGTTGTTATTGAATCACTTTTGCTGCAAATGCATGTTTGAATGAAATCACCGGTAATCGAAATTTAAAAAAAAAGATTTCTGTATGTGTTCACCGTAAAACTTGCTTCTCTCAAAGTTTGAACGATCGGACGCATGTTTCTTGTATATCTGTCGGGTATGAGCAATCGAACGCATGCTTCTAAGATATCTCTCAAGGTATGAACGATCGGACGGATGTTTCTAAAATATCTCTCAAGGTATGAACGATCGGACGGATGCTTAGCATTAACCGTTCCATGGCGGTGACCCCAGCTTTATTCTACCATGTGTATAATTAAGTTGTTTCGTTTTGTGCCGTAAAGTACCGTTTCGGCAATTGGTTCCTTTCTATAAATCAAGGACCACGAAGGTGTGTATGATAGAAATGCAATTCTGCAGGAGCTTCTGGAGTTTCACTTCTGTATATTTGTAATGTATCTCTCGATCGCGGCTCAATATTTTGGGGTACATACAATAAACCATTTCTTTAAGAAGAACTCTCACTGCTCTGCAACTGATGAGAAAATCGGCTCATGGAAAAATGCGCGCACATTTTTATTAATTCTTTTCTTAAACATTTTTTGTGCGAAATATTTATAAAATGAAGTATGGCTAACCTCGAAGTTTTACATTCCCTAAACAATAATGCTATAATATATCAAACATGTAGTTTTCATTATCAACAATGTATCTCGAATATCAACTTTGAGTAGAAAAGACGTGTATTACAGCGGCACTTCAAAACAACATCCGCGACCCCTATATTCCCGGGCTGCCTTTGCGCCTGGATCGGACGCAAGACATGTCAACATGGTGCCCTGCAGGCGACCGCAAGCGAGGTTTAATACGCTAAGCTGTTCACGTAAGAATGTCTAAACGACACTATTTTCCGAAATACATTTTACTTAAACAAGTCGATTTAAACGTAGTTATTGACAGACAGACAGACAGACAGACAGACAGACAGACAGACAGACAGACAGACAGACAGACAGACAGACAGACAAAAGCCTCATTGATATATTAACATAAATTAGAAATAACTGTTTTTTCACATGAAACTAATACATTGTGAAATGTCTACACAGATGGGTTGATATAAAATATAGGGCTAATATATTTTTTCTTAAATCAGTGAAACAGCGGCATAAACATATCAAATAGTATTCATCTTCTAAATGTACTGCATTTCATAATGCATCAGATCAGCTGATACATGTATTTACTGCATTTCATTATGCATCAGATCAGCTGATACATGTATTTACTGCATTTCATAATGCATCAGATCAGCTGATACATGTATTTACTGCATTTCATAATGCATTAGATCAGCTGATACATGTATTTACTGCATTTCATAATGCATTAGATCAGCTGATACATGTATATACTGCATTTCATAATGCATTAGATCAGCTGATACATGTATTTACTGCATTTCATAATCCATTAGATCAGCTAATACATGTATTTACTGCATTTCATAATCCATTAGATCAGCTGATACATGTATTTACTGCATTTCATAATCCATTAGATCAGCTGATACATGTATTTACTGCATTTCATAATGCATCAGATCAGCTGATTCATGTATATACTGCATTTCATAATGCATCAGATCAGCTGATACATGTATTTACTGCATTTCATAATGCATCAGAACGACGTTATTCTGTTGAGATAATGAATATTAACCCGCTGAGTAATTAAAAAGCAATTAATTCGAACTTGTATTCTCTTTATTGCTTTTTAATTTAATTAAAATTGCTATGAGGTTGATATGACGTTTTACGCGAGTGTGTTTTGTGATTAATACAAGGCTAAGTGTTAAATTCGGCTCGCAATCAAACAGGTTGAAAACCTGTCTTTTGTATTTACATGTTAATGTTATGCGGATTTTGTTTCTTACATTGTTGAGGAAATTGAGTCACATCGGCCTTAAATAATAAAAAGCGCATGTTAACACAAATATCTCTCCGTGCAATGTCTCTTTAGTTTCAAACTCCAATAAGTCGACACGCTCAACGTTAATCACATTTTCGACAGCTCACTTAACGATGTTTCACAGATGGTATTAAACAATTCTAAAATCATCGGACTCATTTGAAATGTTAGTATTTTATAAATATAATTTTACGTAGTAAAACACGTTTTTAAAGCGTCAAAATCCTTATAATTATGTAGAGATTTGTTAGAAAAGATATTTCTAATATGTTAATATAATTTGAATGTGTTCAAACAAGTTTAGGGTAAAAAACACACCAAAAACAGATTTGTTTCCATCATCGATAATTATTAAAAGGTCTTAACCCGATAAAAAAACGTAGGTATCACAATTAAGCGTGTCCTTATTGGCATACATATATGACTCTGTTTTCCGCCCATCAATGTAAAATGATGTTTAATGTGGTGTAACAAATACAAATTGTTTTCATTAAAGTCTGATTCTGAACCATAGATGCTGACTTCAAATGTGTGAGCACTTGAATGTACATGCAAAAACTGTATAAGAAGCCTCCTGTATAATGAATAACTTTATCGAATTACGTCTGCATTTGCTAGTGGATCCGTCTCAATTATCGTCTTTAAATGGATGAAGCAACCAATCGATTACAGCAAACAGCTTGAGACTTTAACCCGCGCCCTTTTTTCACCAATCTTTATGTTGGCTTATTTAATCATAGGCGTTACAATTTTAAGTATAATAACTTTAAAAAATATTCGGAAAGAAATAAAAGTGATTCTTCCTGCATTTTTACCATGGACCGTTCGATCAAAGCGCTGAATGGCTCAACCACTCGGATTGTCATCACGTAACGCTTTAAACCAATTTGCGTGCACACTAGTTACGAAATCTGTGACAACACATAGAAGACGGTCAAGTTGAATATACTGAACAGAACAGAACAGAACACAACTTTATTTACATCTCAGGCATACAAGTATGCAGTAAGAGGAACAATATATTTTTTGTTATACAATATTTAAATGGACATGTGCTTCGCGGTTAACGGCGTACAGTCAAAATACAAATGCAAGAAACAAAAACAAAAATACAAAAAAAAATACAACAACAAAAAAACAATGACAAGTGGGATAATTCTAGGTAGAAAATAGCGTTGTATTTTATAACTAGCATAAATAATGGGGAGTATTACACAAAACCTATACAATTTAGAATACAATTTACTATACAATTTACTATACAATGCTATGTAAATATGGACACACACACAACTAGATAAAAACAAATTATTTGATATTTCTTAACAGGGTGTTAGCAAATTTACTAGACTTGTGTAGATATTCCACACTTTCTAAGGTCATTATATATTTTAGTTTATTATCACTGCGAACAAGTCTTGTGCACATAGTTATATCGATTCTAGCGGTAGTAAAGTCGGTGCAGTTTAAAATGTTATGTTCTTCATTGCCGCCGATGTAGCCTATATATGCTGGGGACCTTTAACATAAATGTGTTTGGTATGTTATGCATCCGTGAAACATATAAACACAATAATAATGAGATAATCACTTGCTTCAGTAACTGTGCTGAAATACTTGCATTCTAAATTTCAATTAGCTCAAGGGCATACATTTCTTGACTTCGTGGAACTTCATTACTGAAAACTGAGACAATTTTCATATGATGAAAATATTTAACATCCCCTTTATGTGCCTTTTCTTTAACATTTAGATTATTAAGATTTCTTCTCGTCGTTATTCTGTCCGAAGCAAACATGCACAACGAATTCTAATTATTCGCCTTCTGCACGTAAGCGCATAACATTTTGATACGACATTTTGAATTTAGGATTTATACAGCCACAATGGATCCATTAACAGTATTTAAAAGAATCACATATGTCTCTTTCATATAATCTTCATTTGCCTAAACAAGGCTACATTAACAAACCCAAATTATTCATAATGTGTGATACGACGTTTTGCTTATAGGTTTTGAACAGCCTGAATGAATCCATCAACAATAGCTAATATAATCGCATAGGTCTTCATAATATCATCTACATCGGCCTTAACAACCCCAAAGAATAAGATGTAATAAAAACTTCTTTTGGAAACACCCAGATAACTAATCGTTTGGTGGTATTTCGTCTAAATTTGCAAACGAATCTGTCTTCATTATCATAGGTAGTGAGGCGAGAGTTACTGGTACCACAAAATATGATTTGCTTGACCTGGCTAACTGTATTTTTTCTATATTATGCAATGTTCGTACGGCAACACCTATATAATGAATCGTTTAGTTGTATTTCTTTTAAAGTTGCAAACGAATCTGTCTTTATTATCAAAGGTGGTAAGGCAATGGTTACACGTTTTTTCATTGCATAATTATATTACATTTCATAATTGTGACTTGACAATCAATGTTCAAATTTAAGAGGAGAGGTTATAAATTCAAGTTTATTAAAAGGCTAAACACTCTAGCTTGTCCCTGATTTCTGGCCACGCTTTCAGATTTTTCCACACCGCCATTAGAAATATTGACATAACCTGGGAAATTAAGTTTAATTACTGAAATATAAATAATGTACATTTTTTAAAGTGCATTAAGTCTATGAAAATAACCGTCAGTATTTTACAAAGGTAGTGTGTGTTAGTGAATTAAAACATTTTGACTCGCTGCTGGTGTCGAGATAATTGTAATTTTGACACATTTTTTTGCAATTAATACTGAAACATTGAACAAACATCGATCTTCATCACGTGATCTGTTATGACGTTGTTAGTTTGAGTAGAGCTGTGCTCGCTGCTAGGTTAATTAACGCCGCCGTATGAACAGCTGTGTTCCCTAACTTCAAACGTTGTCCGAATTTGAAATGCAATTAAAACATGTTGAATTCCAACTAAATCCATGGCCATTTTTACTTCTTCATACTTCGAAAACTGTTCATGCTACCGAAATTCCGTAATGTTGCTAGCTGAATTAACGACCTACGACCCTACATTGTTTCGTTTTAGCACAATGGGGTGACAGGGACGATTTATCCGATTCTTTCGATGATGATGACAATTGCGGGGGAAGCGTTGTCGGGAACGCGTGGACCCGAGCGCCAGCAAATCGTAGGGGTTGAATGGAGAATCGTTGGGACAGACAAGAAGATCGTCGGGGATATCGTCGAGTTAATGGAAGGGACCGCCTGAATGATCGGTGGAATAATAACGGATGGGGCCAGCGGCGGTGGGAGCGGGACGACGATGAAGATCGGGGGAATAGAGGAGGTAATAACATATGGCGACGGGATGACGATGACGATAGGAGGGGAAGGGGGGGGGGTAATAACGTGTGGCGAAGGGACGACGATCGATCGGAGGACGATGATGATCGCCCTTTGATTCGGAACTTGTGGCTGCGGCGACAGCAGAATCTAGGCTTTACCAACGCTTGGCAGAACAGAAGATTCGCAAACTAGTCAAAACTAGATGCTTAACAAAGAAAGGTATCTGTGAATGCCTCTGATACGACTAAGTTGGTCTTATTGCATTAACTTCTACGAAAGTGGAAAGTTGTAAAGTCCGATGCTGCTTAAATGAACACATTGTCCTCATCGAACTAATATCAAGGAAGGGAAGTAATACCTGTGTACCGTGCTGCTTATATGTTCACAATGATCTCCCTTGTTAAAAATTATAGCATCAATCACTAGAGGAGCAACGCGTGTTATAATACAATTATATTTCCATGCATAATTCTACATAGAAAACACGACAAGTAAAACTCTGTAGTTCTTCGCTGCTGATACATATGCGATATATTTGTCCGCACAGGCTAACCAGGAACGATACTTTCCGCTTGTATAGTATATTTCGTTTAAAGAAAGCGTCATCTCAGCAAAAATCCAGTTTATGCGGAAAATGTCGTCCCTATTAGCCTGTGCGGACTGCATTTATGTGATTACATTTATGACGATTATGGCTAAAATAAAACTCCTTCAGATTCCATATACTTTCTCCGTCTTTATATGGTTCTTTTCATACTCAGAATTATCATTATCATCATCATAAGCAGCAGCAGAACTAGAAGAAGAAGAAGAAGAAAACTATCAACCTATGCACCACAAACAACATCAATGGTCGTCTACATCCGCTTTAAGAACTTTATCTTTATCTGCTTCATCATCAGCAACATCATCAGCAACATCATACGCATCATCATCGTCATCGTCATCATCATCGTCATCGTCATCATCATCATCATCATCATCATCATCATCATCATCACCACCATCATCATCATCATCATCATCATCATCATCATCAGCATCCCCATCATCATCATCATCATCATCATCATCATCATCATCATCGTCATCATCAACAGCAGAAGCTGCAGCAGCAAAAGCAAAAGCTGCAGCAGCAACATCATCATCATCATCATCATCAACGACTTCATCAACAACTTCATCATTATTATCATCATTATCATCATCATCATCATCAGCAGCAGCAGCATCATCATCTTCATCATCATCTTCATCATCATCATCATCATCATCATTATCGTCATCATCATCATAATCATCATCTTTACCACCAGCAACACCAACACCACACCAATAACAATATTAACAACAACACCACCACCCTCATAATCATCATCCTGATCATCATCATTATCAAAATCATCATCAGCGTAATCGTCATTATCATCATCAAATTCATCACCACCATCAGCAGAAGCAATCGTAAATATCATTATCAATAATCATAATCATCATAACCATGGTCGTCATTATACGATTATCAATAAAACCCGGATTCTCAATGAACATGCGTCAATAAACCGATAGATCGTTATTGTTACTGATCGAAATTGTGACGACTTAAAGACCAGTTTGCTCAAAAGTCGTCATTATTGCGGTCATTTCGTTCACGTACTGTGCGGCTTCAAGAAACTTTATTAACACACATCACTATTATGTATTAGTTAGATGTTACAGACATTGCCTACATCACGCTTGTAGCCACACAAAGACACACCAATACAGTTGCATCGGCATACATTTGCCGAAGATGTTTATACATGTGTACGCAAAAAAATACATGTCGGACATATGTTCGTTGCCATATTAATAAAAATCAAACAATTTGTCGAGTTATTTTCAAACTCTTGTATATCCGACATTATACAAAGAAGTCAGCTTGTTCAAACAAAGTGTAATACTTTAAACATTTCGATACAGAATGTCACTGCATGAAGGGACACAAAAAATCCTGAAAACTATCCATGAATTTAAATATTTCTTTTTGGAACCTGTGAAATATGTTAAACAATGCCGATTCTCTCACATAAATTGTAGTGGTAGTTTTCTTCCATTTCATCATGGTCTGAGCATCTTTTAATCCTCATCATCGTGTTCCTTTTTCATCAGGCGTTAAATAGCGGATGGTAAAGAAGTATTATGTGTACCGACTTTAATTTTTGCGTTTCGATCGTATTTTCAGATGGCATTGCTTGCGTTCTAATTGTGTTGCAAAATATGCTTTCAAAAGGACAATTTCTGAAACGACAGTTTTGTAGAAGGATATGCCGCTGTTCATGGTGAGCGCTACACGAGTACGGTGGTGCTTACAAGTGTAACGTACACAGTTTTCGTCTCTACCGAGCCTACATGGCACACACGTAACGCTGATACGGAGTATTATTCGAGCCTCGGTGTTTATAAATGGAGATTACTGCAAATGCGTAAAGTGTCGTCCCAGATAAGCATGTTCAGTCCGCACAGGCTTATCAGGGACGACACTTAAATATTATTTTTGTTTAAAGCAAGTCTCTTGTTAAAGTGTCGTCCATGATGAGCTTGTGCGGACTGCACGAAAACACCATGCCACTTCCATATCCGAGAACAATTTACATCTTGCGATCTCTCTGCTTTCTGAGGAGGGTGAAGGTTTCTGAGAAAGGTAACATTGACGTTATAATGCCACATAATATTTATTTCAATATGGCGTACATGTAATATATGTTTAACTTTTAAATGAAGCATCAACATATAACGCGTTGAAATAAAATATGTGCTTAAAGGAGTCAATATTTTTATTGGGGGTACTTATCAAAAGTTTCATTTTTGATTTTTGGAGAGATTATTTTCATCAAATGTTAGAGTATCTTTTTTTCCGACTACTTCCTTTAATATTCAGAAAGCGGCTGTCTTACTTGAAGGACGTGATTGCCTACAATACAATAATTCACTCGTTTGTATCTCCCGCTATGAACGTTTTAGCGTTTCCATGGTTATACAAATTATTATTGATTAATTATTGATATTTTAAAGTAGCATTTGAAATTGATCACCCGTATAAATTATTTGTTCATCCGTTCTAAACCTACCACGAGGCGCAAGTTGCACTTCAGATGAAATCTGATCTTAAACGTATCGTCATTTTTGGGATATAATTAATCATCATGATTTATGCTCGTCCCTTGTTGTGAGACCTAAGAACGAGGCTCAATATTACATTCATTAATGATGTATTTCCGATTAACACTCATTAGAAGACTCATCCCTTGTAGTGAGAAGTACGAATGTAGCTATATTTTCCATCAACTGTAGGATTTTTTTTACCAATAAACACTCATTAGAATATCAACAGGCTATTTTCGTAATTCTTATTTTGACGAATGCTTAGTCGCCTTTCAATGAATGCGCACAGAATGACAAGCGTCGGACATGTATATATGAAATATTCCTTCAAGATTTTAAAATGATGCATTGCAAAATGTTAATGTCATGCTATGCTAATGTAATGTATTTATTTTCATTATTTTACGATGTAGTCATCGAATAACTATTGCTGCAAATGCATGTTTGAATGAAATCCCCGGTAATCGAAATTTAAAACATATTTCTGTATGGGTTCCCCGTAAAACTTGCTTCTTCTGGATTTCTCAAAGTATAAAAGATCGGACGCGCGTTTCTAATGTATCTCTCGGGTATGAGCAATCGAAAACATGCTTCTAAGATATCTCTAAAATTATGAACGATTTGACGCATGCTTCTAAGATATCTCTCAAAGTATGAACGATCGGACGCATGCTTCTAAGATATCTCTCAAAGTATGAACGATCGGACGGATGCTTTTAATGTACTAGTATCTCTCGACCGCGGCTTCATCATGTTTGGGGTACATACACTATACTAATATTCTTAAAGAAGAGTTTTCACTGGTCTTCAACTGATGAGAACATCGGCTCATGGAATAAAGCGTTCACATTTTCATCAATTATTTACTTTAACTTGTTTGTCCGAAATATTCATAAAATAATGTTTGGCTTACCGCGAAATTTTAAATTGTCTAAACCATTACGCTATTAGATATAAAATGTAGTTGTATTTATCCCAGCGTATTTATTCCATTAAATAATATTTATCTGACCTTAAAAGAATGAAATACATTATCAACTATAAATCTCGAATATCAACTTTGACTAGAAAAGATATGCAGGAAAGCCGTGCATAACATGGGCATTTAAAAACAACATCCGCAGCCACAATGCTCCGGGCTGCCTTCGCTCCTGGATAGACGCAAGACATGTCGGCATAGTGTCCTGCAGGCGAAAGCAAGCGAGTCTTTTTTTCATGTGCCATTTTGTATTTTCAATATATATTATTTCATACATACATGAAGCAGTTCATGTACATGTACTTCAAGGGAGTATATAAACATAGTTGTAATCAAAACATTCATATAAAACACATATTTCAAAAGCAAAGCATTTCAAAGAAGCTATTTTTACATACTTACTAAATATAATTTTACATAAAAGTATGTATATATTCTTTCAATATAATAGTGCACATATATATGAAAGATAGCTAGAGTGCTTAATTGCATTATGTATAATTCTCTGATAATGCAGATTTAACAAAATACAGATTTTTTAACAAAATAAGATTTAATACGCTAAGCTGTTCACGTAAGAATGTCTAAACGACATGTTCACGGGGCATGAGCTATCTCGTATTATCAACTTCGCAACGTGTTTTTCAAAATTAGTTTAAAACATAATGATGAATAATATTTAAATGACTTTCTGATTCGTTATTTTCCACCAATATCTATCGAGCATTTCTATTTTCTGAATGGTGTTGATACGTCATAACGTGCTCGGTAAGTATGCGTAGCAGTAGTACTAGAAGTACAAAAATAATCACACATAAAAAAATATTGCATCCATCACAAGGATTTCATTATTCATATTCAGTTGTAACGCATAATAGATTCGTTGATCGTGCAATAATAATTGACGTTAAATATTCCGATATCTTATGAATCAGAGGATTTATTGACAGATTGCACGAAAAAAGTAATTAATTATACGTAACGTGATATCTCATTGGATGGCCAAAAACAAGACGTCGCCTTGATTACTATAAAGTTTCCATAAATACTTGAACGCTCAATCGACTTACACTTAATTTCTCGCGCAACGCAGCGGGTTTCGTTGCGTTCAGTTTATTAGATACATTTTTGATTACGTAATATTTCGACCTCAAGCAGACGTGAAACTAACTTTCAAATGGAATTAAAAAGAATAACTTTAAGCTTCTCGTATTGTCTTCTTGTTTTGACAATTATACAACTGTTCTCATACACACATGGTAAGTGCCATTTTGCTTTTTGTTTTAAAATGTTTACATTTAAATTATAATATTTATTTTAAATGTCATCCACGGTTTCGATACACTTTACAAGATAAAACATCACATAACGTCGGATGGAAGAGCAAGTTTTTCAATGACATTTATGACGTATTCAACTATTTTCCGAAATTCATTTTACTTTAAAAAGTCGATTTAAACTTATTTAGTGACAGACAGACAGACAGACAGACAGACAGAGATTTTATTCAGACTTATACAAAAGTACATCGTCTTCATACTAACATATATACATGTGTTTCGGTCACGTAAATAGGTATTACAACATAACATAACATAGAAATAGTCATGTAAGAATACAAATACAAATAGACACAATCAATTGCAAGAACATGTAGGTTCTGTCAAAGCGGTACTTTAATTTATTAAAGAGTATTATTAAGAATCGTATTTCTTATAGCAAAAGCCTCATTGATATATTAACATAAATAAGAAATAACTGTTTTGTCACATGAAACTTATACATTTTTAAATTTATACACAGATGGGTTGATATACTATATACGGCTATTTTTTTTTCTAAAATCAGTGAAATAGCGGCATAATCATATAAAATGGTATTCATCTTCTAAATGTACTGCATTTCATAATGCATCAGATCAGCCGATACATGTATTAACTGCATTTCATAATGTATCAGATCAGTTGATACATGTATTTACTGCCTTTCATAATGCATCAGATCAGTTGCTACATGTATTTACTGCCTTTCATAATGCATCATATCAGTTGATACATGTATTTACTGCCTTTCATAATGCATCAAATCAGCTAATACATGTATTAACTGCATTTCATAATGCATCAGATCAGTTGATACATGTATTTACTGCCTTTCATAATCCATCAGAGCAGCTAATACATGTATTTACTGCATTTCATATTGCATCAGATCAGCTGATACATGTATTTACTGCCTTTCATAATGCATCAGATCAGCTGAGACATGTATTTACTGCATTTCATAATGCATCAGATCAGCTGATACATGTATTTACTGCATTTCATAATGCATCAGATCAGCTAATGCAAGTATTTACTGCATTTCATAATGCATCAGATCAGCTAATACGTGTATTAACTGCATTTCATAATGCATTAGAACAGCGTTATTCTGTTGAGATGATGACTATTAAACCGCTGAGTAAGTAAAGAGCAATTAATTCGAATTTGTTTTCTCTTTATTGCTTTTTTATTTAATTAAAATTGCTATAAGGTTGATATGACGTTTTACGCGAGTTTGTTTTATGATTAATACAAGGCTAAGTATGAGATTCGATTAGCCATCAAACAGGCTTAAAACCTATGTTATGTATTTACATTTTAATTTTATGTGGATTAATTTTCTTAAATTATTGACGAAATTGAGTCATATCGGCCTTAAATAATAAAAAAGCGCATGTTAACACAACAATCTCTCGTTGCAATGTCTCTTTAGTTTCAAAGTCCAATATGTCTACACGTTCAATGTTAGTGGGACCATTTTCATGACAGAATTCAATAATTTAATCACATTTTCCACAGCTCATTTAACGATGTCTCACAGATGGTATTAAAGAATTCTAAAATCATCGTACTCATTTGAAATTTAAGTATACAATACAAATACAATTTTACGGGGTAAAACACGTTTTCAAATCGTCAAAATTCTAATAATTATGTAAAGATGTGTTAGAAAGGATATTTCTATACGTTAAATTTGTTTGATTTTTTTCAAACAAGTTAATCGAATTCATGGAGAAAAAAACTTATACCGAAACCAGATTTGTTTCTATCATTGGTTAAGATTAACCCACAAATAACCCGTAGGTATCACAATTAAGCGTCTCCTAATTGCCATACATATATGACGTTGCTTTCCGCCATCAATGTAAAATGATGTTTTATGTGGTGTACACATATTATATGTAAAAGTTAATTCATTAAGGCCTGATTCGGAACAAAAGGTGTTGACTTTAAATGTGTGAGTACTTGAATGTGCATGCGGAAACTGTATAAGGCGCCTACCGTATAGTGCATAGCTTTGTCAAAATACGTCTGCATGTGCTAGTGGATCCGTCTTAATTATGTTTTGGTAAAATGACAAAATTGAAATAAAAATGTATCTGATCTGCACATTTTCGTTTGAGTTATGATATTTGCGAGGAAATAGTAATTCTGAGCATTAAAAATTCTCTAAAGTATCCACTATATGCATCATTTTACGATTTAAAAACCTGAAAATTATAAAGCGTAAAAAACGCGAAACGATTGAATAATTTGGAGAGTTCTTTTGTTATCGTTATATTTTGGGACATTACGAGGATTGCTAAACTATTACCCTAAAGGTCAATGGTTCAAGTCCCAGCGTGTATAACTTTTTGTTCTTTCTTCAATTTTCCTTCTTGTTTTATACTGAAGCTATTAAGTTCCGATGTTTAAATTTATCAATTTAAAGCATTTCATGACAATTTGAAAACATGCCAATCAAGTGATTAAGTCCCTTTAAATGGATGAAGCAACCAGTAGGTTACAGCAAACAGTTTGAGACTTTAACCCGGAAACTTATTTGTTCACCTTCATGTTGGCTGATTTAATCAGAGGCATTCAAATTGTGAAGTATAATAACTTGAAAGAAATATTCAGAAAGAAAAACGTGATTCTTTTGGTATTTTAACCATGTACCGTTCGATTAAAGCGCTGTATGACTCAACCAATTAGATTGTCATCACTTAACGCTTCAAACCAATTTGTATACACAAAAGTTAGGAAATCTGTGACAAAACATAGAAGACGGTCAATGTATAATGTATTATTATTATTAATATAATTATTTTTTATTTATAGCGTTTGTTCACATCCATACATTACAAATTGTATAGTAAGTTAACATGTTAATTTGATAGTATATAACATAGTTCTTGTAACAATTCAAACTGCTTGCTATAATAGACGTAAAACAATCCATGCATTCCATTATATAGACAAACAATTATACAGTTCACAAACGCAGACCTATACACAAATGACATGTTATGAAAAAATTTGAAAACAAGTTTGGACTTCAGAAAATTATAAACGTTATTCAAACAATCATAAAAAGCAAACGACACAATTTATAATACGATTATTCTATTGATCTACAAAAAGTGTTACAAGTAGCCGGTCAATATGTTCAAGCTGTATGCTGGGGACCTTTAACATAACTGTGTTCAGTCTGTTATGCATTCGCTATTTTCAACCGCTTTATTTTGCTGAAAGAAGTGAAACATATCAACAAAACAATAGTGAGACAATCCCTTGTTTCAGTAACTGTGCTGAAATACTTGCATAATACATTACAATAACACTCAAGGGCATACATTTTGACTACGTGGAACTTCAGTACTTAAAACTGAGACAATTTCGATATGATGACAATAATTAACACCCCCTTTATGTGCCTTTTCTTTAACATTTAGATTATTAAGGTTTCTTCTCGTCGTTATTCTGTCCTAGGCAAACATGCAAAACTAATTCTAATTATTCACTTTCTACACGTAAGCGCATAACACTTTGATAAGACATTTTGAATTTAGGATTTGAACAGCCGCAATGGATCCATTAAAAGTATCCTCAATTGGGCTGCATTAACAACCCTAAATTATTCATTCCTAGTGTTGTCGTTTAATCCATTAGCATTCAGTTATCGTTGCGTTTATAAAGTACATGATTGATTTGTATTATGTTAAATTGTTATTATCATAAAAATCTTCATCATTGTTATCTTATTACATCATGAAAAGATTTATTGCTAAAAACAAATCACATACTGGCTATTTTCAACGTGCAAATGGCTGCTGCTTCGCCCCCCCCCCCCCCCNCCACCATATCATACGCATCACAAACACATAATTTTCTTAACCTGGTTGCCTCTAAAAGAATTAGATGTTATAAAAACTTCGTTTGGAAACATCCAGATAATAATTCGTTTGGTTGTATTTCGTCTAAATTTGCAAACGAATCTGTCTTAATTATCAAGGCGAAAGGAAGTGAGGCAAGGGCTACAGGTAATTTCCTTGCATAATTATATTACATAATTACATTACTTTCTAAGCACTTGAAAATGAGTTTTAAAATTTAACAGGTAATAAATTTAAGTTTGTTTAAAAGGTTTAACGATGAAGCATGTCCCAGATATTTGGCCATGCTTTCAAATTTGTCAACACCGCCATATATTGGCATAACCTGGGAAATTAAGTTTGATGACTGAAATATAAAAAACGTACATTTTTTATAGTGCATTAAGTCTATGAAAATAACCGTCAGTAATTTACAAAAGTAGTAATCGTTGATGAAATTAAACCATGTTAACATATCAACACAATTTTCAGAATCTTTTGCTGCAAATGTATACAATACGAGTAGTTCCCTGTTCCGGTATTTCATTCAAGTTTTAAACATTTGTAGTTGTTTATTTAGGTTTGTAAATTTTATTTTGAACAATTATTAATTTTCTAGTAATACTTTTAAGTTAATACGTTTAACTTATAACATTTGTCATGTGTTACATTAATTGACATTCCTACTGGTCTGACGTGATTACTGGACTGTGAAAATCCAAAATTGATCAATTAAATCAAAAACACGAAACACATATATGTTGATGCCTATTTATTTTATAAATGTACCTTTCTTTCCGGGTGACATGGTTTATAACATCTATGATACGTATACATTTTTTGTTGTTTAACGGCTCATATCTGTTGATCATCCTTAGTCATGCCAAACCTGACAAAAACAAAAACAAAACCAAATCGCCAAGGTTACCACAATTGTGGATATCGGTGATAACTGCAATCAAAACTAAAATAAATTAAAATCAGTAAAGCTTTGGAAGTGTAGTATTTGCTTTGTATGAATTTAACGAAACAAGCTGCCGGTGTCGAGATAATTGTTATTTTGACACATCGTTTGCAGTTAATACTGAAACAATTGAACAGCATCGATCATCATCACGTGCTCTGGTATGACGTTGTTAGTTTGATTAGAGTTGTGCTCGCTGCTAGGTTTATTAACATGTTCATTTTAATTGTATCACGTGACTTTCTATTACTGTTTATGTACATAACTGTATGTTCATAAGGGCCTATGGCTTACTGGTTCTGAAATAAAATCTTCTTCTTTTTAACGCCGCCTTATGAACAACTGTCCCCCCTGACTTCAAACGTTTATATAAATACCTTAAGCCTCGCCCGTATGTGATATGCAATTAATACATTTTGAATTCCAACTAAATCCATGGCCATGTTTACTTCTTCAGACCTCGATAACTTTTCATGTGACCAAAATTCGTAATGTTGCTTCCTTAACGAGCTACGACTCGACTTTGTTTCGTTTTAGCACAATGGGGTGACAGGGACGATTCTTCCGATTCTTCCGATGATGACGACAATCGCAGGGGACGCGTTGCCGGGAACGCGTGGAACCGACCGTCAGAAAATCGTAGGAGTCGAATGGAGAATCGTTGGGACAGACAAGAAGATATTCGAGGAAATCGTCGGAATAATCCAAGGGTGCGCCTGAATGATCGATGGGATANTTACAATGTAAAGTACGGAATTTATATACTTTTGATGTTTTAATCGTAGAACGCTTTTATATATATCAATTTCGAATACATTTATCCCGTACCATCTCAAGTTTGGTATTTCTATTTATCAACTTTAATTCCATAGGCTAATCTGAATGGTCAAAGTCTTTGACACATGTATTTTTTGAACAAGTATATATAAGAAACCGGCTAAAACGAAAACATTTATTGTTGACACTTTTATTGTCATGAATTATTTTCTTTAATATAGTCGGTATTTATAAATAAAATGCAATACTACGACCTTCGTTCATAACGAGCATAAAAGAGTTCTAATTTTTACTTGTGAAACACACTAAAATAACATTCAACATTCTTAAGTATGAACATATATTTGATGAGAAGAATAAATATAAACATTTTGAATATGTTTTGGTATATTTAAATTTTATATTACAACAATGAGCTGCAGTGTGTGGTCATTGAGATATAAAATTGTTGCAATTGGAATGATTTTGGCACTGGATGTCGACGGCAGCTTTTTCCATTCTTAGAATTTAATTAAAAATATGTTATTTATTTAAGAAACAACCTTAAAATAAAAACAGGTTTATAAATAAAAAACAAACAAACATTTCAATGAAGCAATATTTCCACACGTTTCAGAAATGTTGGTTAAACAAAATACAATTTCGCATTTTAAGTAACTTAAAGATCGTGTTATTTTATTTTCAGAATCATGCCGAAAGTCTGTCCGTGGAAATATGTACTATAATGACAAGGCTGGGATACGGCGAGGAGATCATTCAGAGGCGCGTTGAGAAGCACAAGGAGAACGATAGGATTTTTAATGCTTCACAGAGTCATTCAACTAGGATCACAGCTGGTAGCAAGGGAGAGGGGCTGACCAGCTTTTTTGAAAGTGATTGGGATGTGTTATACGTAGTAAACGGTGTTCTCTGTGTGGAAGCTGGCATCAATCTTCAGACCATACCAGGTGATATAGATCTGTTTAGGATGGACACACGTGTATATCCAGGACACTGCATGCTGTTACAAGAGAGACAAAGGCAAAATTGTTTTTTGCAGGCAATTCGCAATGCTCTATGTGGTAATGGATATGGAGACATTCTGTTAAGTAGTTGTTTATGGGTACATGAATATTCGGAACTTTGGACACGTTCACCCGGAGGGGTGCAACATGAACGTGCGGGGCCATCAATACCGGTCACCTTAGGAGGGATGCTTCATGCGGACTTCGTAGTCGGACTAAGCTGCCACTGCCCCAGCATTTTACACAAATGGGCAGCCAGATCCCGTCATTGGCCACCATCAGCCATAGTTCAGAAAGTCGTATCATTAGGAGCCTACTTAACACCGGTAGGATTTAAAGGCAGTGAATTTAATCACATGGAATGGAGGATTTGCTTTAACACCGGTGAGGCAGAACTTGTGAACAACTTGGATGGCACACAAGCGAAGGTGTATATTATGCTTAAAATGATCCTTAAAGAAATTATTAAACCAAATAATAAAGAAATAACATCGTTCGTGTTGAAAAACATTATATTTTGGAAGGCTGAAAACACTCCACATACACAGTTTCATGAACGTAGCTTATTTTATTGGCTGCATGACGGACTGAGAGAGCTTAGAACTGTTATCGAGAAAAAACAACTACGCTATTACATGATTCCGGAGCGAAATTTAATGGCAGCCTGTGGTTTGAATGCTGCGCTGCAGAGTAAATGGGTAGCAGATCTCACGGAAATGATGGCGGAAGGACCTTTGGTAATAATGAGATTGGAGAAGATACGAAAGGCCATAATCGCGTCCCCAGAGCCACTGTTGTGGTTTAGTAAGGAAAGGATGGAGATGGAGATGCTGCAGCTGGAGTTGATGAGCAGAATGAGTCAATGTCGCAATGAGAACAGGGTGCAAGACCCGGATTTCATTGTGAAGGCGATAGAGAAACGCCTCGACGAGATATTGACAGAGGTGAAACAACGAATGCTCATGGAGGGCAGCAGTTCTCTACATGATCTAGATGATCTGTATGTCAGAATAATGCAATAAACGTTTTGGAATTACACATGTATCACAAATTTATGACGTACATGTATTCAACTATTTTCGAAATACATTGTACTTGAACAAGTCGATTTTGAATTATTTCGTGTATCACAAATCATTTCATGCTAATATTTAACATGACTAGATGCAGTCTCACTAATAGCACATTGGTTAAGGAACATTTAGTATAATATAGGATGTTCGTTTTTCGGTACAAACTAGTAATTGTGATAAATTTGAAATGAAATACAATCTTATGTGGGACCCGTATTTGCAAAGTAGTTTCATATTTTAGTTAAGTGACTCATAAAACATACATATACAAATCATTATATACAATTTAAGATTAAACTGAAATAATGAAATGTTAAGTATATTCAATCATGAAATATTTTAAATCAATGTTAGCAGTACAACACAGCCATACAAATAGCTTACGGGTCACTAATCAGACATAAATAAATGAAGCCGTCTTATGCCTGTTTAAGAGTATATAGTAGAATATATACATCTAAATAATATAATCCGACATTTATATCCAGTATTACGGCTTCCTTACTAGCATGATGTTCTGGAGTTTGTAGGATACGAAGCTGAGTTCAGATATTTTTGTCGCGTTCTGAGAAAACTGGGCAAAATGCTTGTGCGTAAAGTGTCATCCCAGATTAGCCTGTGCAGTCCGCACATGCTAATCAGGGACGGCACTTTCCGCCTTAACTTGATTTTTGCTAAGCAGAGACACCATTTAAACAAAAAAAATCATAAAAGCGGAAATTGTCGTCCCTGATTAGCCTGTGCGGACTGCACAGGCTAATCTGGGATGACAATTTACACACAAGCATTTTGCCCAGTTTTCTCAGAACACGACACATTTTGTCAACACAAATGAATTTAGCTGATACATGTTCTTGTTTTTACTGCATTTCCTAATGCATCAGATCTGCTGATACATGTATTTACTGCCTTTCATAATGCATCTGATCAGCTGATACATGAATTTACTGCATTTAATAATGCATCAGATCTGCTGATACATGTATTTACTGCCTTTCATAATGCATCTGATCAGCTGATACATGAATTTACTGCATTTAATAATGCATCAGAATGAAGTTATTCTGTTCAGACGATGCATATTAAACGCAGAGTAATTAATAAGCAATTAATTCGAATTTGTATTCTCTTAATTGTTTTTTAATTTAATTTTAATTGCTATGAGGTTGATATGACGTTTTACGCGTGTGTGTTTTGTGATTAATTCTAGGCTTAGTGTGAGATTTAGCTAGCCAGGTTTAAACCCTATGTTGTGTATTTACATGTTAATGTTGTGTTAATTTTTTTCATAAATTTATGGGGAAGTTGAGTCACTTCGGCCTTAGATAATAAGATGAGCGCATGTAAACACACATATTTCTCCTTGCAATGTCTCTTTAACTTCATAGTCCAATATGTCTACACGTTCAACGTTAGTGGGACCATTTTCATGACAGAACTTTATAATTCAATCACATTTTCCGCAGCTCGTAAAACGATGTCTCACAGATAGTATTAAACAATTCTAAAATCATCGGACTCATTAGAATTTTAAGTATTTTTTAAATATAATTTTACGTAGTAAAAAACGTTTGCAAATCGTCAATATCATTATAAGTATGTAGAGATGTGCTCGAAAGGATATATCTGATATGTTAATTAAATTTGAATTTGTTCAAACAAGTTAAACTTTATAGAATTCATGGAGAGAAAAACCCACACCGAAACCAGATTTGTATCCATCATTGATTATTATAAGGTCTTTACCCGCAAATTTGAAAGAGAACGTAGGTATCACTAGTAAGAGTCTCCCAATTGCCATATACATGTATGACGATGTTTCCGTCATCAATGTAAAATGATGTGTAATGTGTTGTAAAAAATATAAGTTGTATTCATAAAGACCTGATTCTGAACCATATATGCCGACTTAAAATGTGTGAGCACTTGAATGTACATACGTAAACTTATATAAGAATCCTCCTATATAATGAATAGGTTTATTGAAATGCGTCTATGATTGCTAGTGGATCTGTCTTAATTATCGCCTTTAAATGGATGAAGCAACCAAAAGGTTACAGCAAACCGTTTGAAACTAAAACCCGCGCACTTTTTTTCCATCAATCATTATGTTTGCTTATTTTATTATAGGCATTTTGAAGTATAATAACTTGAAAACATATTCAAAAAGAAATATAAAGCGATTCGTCCTGTATTTTAACCATGGACCGTTCGATCAAAGCGCTGAATGACTCAGCCTCTCGGATTGTCATCACTTAACGCTTAAAACCAATTTGCGTACACACACGATAGGGAATCTGTGACATGACATAGTATGTCATTTTTTTAAGCTATAAGCTGGGTGCCTTTAACATAAATGTGGTCTTATTTGGTTAAAAGATTTGAAACATATAAACTAACTAATAGTGAGATAATCACTTGTTTCAGTAACTATGGAAAAATAATTGCATAATAAATTTCAATGACACTCAAGGGCATACATTTCTTGACAACGTGGAGCTTCAGTTCTGAAAAACTGAGACAATTTTTCATATGATGAAACTAATTAACAACCCCTTTAACACCAAACATTTCACAAAACGGCTATTTTAACTTGCAAAGGGCTGTTGTCTCGCCACCACCATATCGTACGCATCACCAACACATCTTTTCTTCACCTGGTTGCCTTTAAAAGAATTAGATGCTATTAAAACTTCGTTCGGAAACACCCATATAAATAATCGTTTGGTTGTATTTCGTCTCAATTTGTAAACGAACCTATCTCAATCATCGTTACGAAAGCTAATGAGGAAAGGGTTATAGGTGATTTCATTGCATAATTATATTTCCTAAATATCACTTGACAATGAGTTTTCAAATTGACGAGGTTATAAGTTTAAGTTTATTAAAAGGCTTTACGATCTAGCTTGCCCCGGATTTTTGGCCTTGCTTTCAGATTTGTCAACACCGCCATTAGATATGTTGGCATAACCTGGGAAATTATGTTTGATTACTATAATATAAATAATGTGTATTGTTTATAGTGCATTAAGTCTATGAAAATAACCGTCAGTATTTTACAAAAGTATTGTTTTTTGATGAATTCAAGCATGTACACATATAAACACAATTTTCAGAAATGTTTCGCTGTTAACTTTTACAATACGATTCAGTAGTGTTCTGGTATTGCATTCAAATGTTTAACATGTGCAGCTGTTAAATTTATATTTGTAAACTTCATTTTCTTGTAATACATTTAAATTATTACGTTTAACGTATAACATTTGTCTTTGTTACATTAAAGAACCAAAACACGACAAACCTTTCCCCTTAACGTTCTCTCTGTCTCTCTCTCTGTCTCTCTCTCCGCCTCTCTCCCCCCCTCTCTCTCTCCCTCTCTTTCTCCCCCCCCTCTCTCTCTCTCTCTCTCTCCCTCTATCTCTCTCTCTCCCTCTCTCTCTCTCCCTTTCTTNCTCCCTCTCTCTCTCTCTCTCTCTCTCTCTCTCTCCCTCTCTCCCCCCTCTCTATCTCCCTCTCTCTCTCTCTCTCCCTCTCTCTCTCTCTCCCTCATTCCCTCTCTCTCTCCCTCTCTCTCTCTTTATTTATAAAACAACACACTCTTTTAGTATTATTTACGCGTGGCCGCTATCGAAATTAGAGTTTTTTTGCATCAACATCTATGTCACTTATACTTTTTTTCGTTTAACGGCTCATATCTTTTGACCATCTTTTGTCACTCCAAAACTGACGTAAACAAAAACAAAACAAAATTGCCATGGTTACCTCAATCGTGGATATCGGTTATTCAATTTAACGTAACACGCTGCTGGTGTTGAGATAACTGTTATTTTGACACATCGTTTACAGTTAATACTGAAACATTGAACAAACATCGATCATCATCACGTGCTCTGTTATGACGTTGTTGGTTTGATAAGCGCTGTGCTCGCTGCTAGGTTTATAAACGCCGCCGTATGAACAACTGTGTTCCCTGACTTCAAACGTTTATATAAGCACTAAAGTCTTGTCCGTATGTGAAATGAAATTAATACATATTGAATTCCAACTAAATCCATGGCCATTTTTACTTCTTCAGACTTCGTAAACCTTTCATGTGGCTGAAATACGTAATGTTGCTGACTTAACGACCTACGACTCTACTTTGTTTCGTTTTAGCACAATGGGGTGACAGGGACGATTCTTCCGATTCTTCCGATGATGACGACAATCGCGGGAGACGAGTTTCCGGGAACGCGTGGAACCGACCGGCAGAAAATCGTAGGGGTCGAATTGAAAATCGTTGGGACAGACAAGAAGATCTTCGGGGAAATCGTCGGGATAATCCAAGGGTGCGCCTGAATGATCGTTGGGATAATAACGGATTGGGCCAGCGGCGGTGGGATCGGGACGACGATGATGATAGAAGGAGAAGGGGAGGTAATAATATATGGCGACGTGATGACGATGACGATATGAGGATAAGGGGAGGTAATAACGTGTGGAGAAGGGACGACGATCGATCGGACGACGATGATGATCGCCCTTTGATTCGGAACTCGTTGCAGCGGCAGCCGCAGCGGCAGCAGATTCGAGGCTTTCCCAACGCTTGGCAGAACAGAAGATTCACAAACTAGCCAAAACTATAATGCTTAATTACGGAAGTTATCTGTGAATGTCTCTGATACGACTAAGTTGGTCTTATTGCATTAACTACTACGAAAGTGAAAAGTTGAAATGTCCAATGCTGCTTAAATGAAAATATTGTCCTCATCGAACTAATATCAAAGAAGGGAAGTAATGCCTGTGTACCGTGCTGCTAATATGTACACAGTGACCTGATTGTTTATAATTAAAACATCAATCACTAGAGGAGCAAACGCGTGTTTTAAGTAAATTATAGTTCCATGCATAATGCTATATAGAAAACACGACAAGTAAAACTCTGCAGTTCTTTGCTGTTGATACATATGCGATATATATGTCAGCACAGGCTAATCAGGAACGACACTTTCCGCTTGACAATGTATGGTATATTTCGTTTAAAGAATGTTTCTTCTCAGCGGAAAATATCGTCCCTATTAGTCTGTGCGGACAGCACAGGTTAATCTGGGGCGACATTTTACGCACATGCAGTAAGCCCTGTTTTTTTTCAAGAACGGGTATCATACCTGTAGATTTATGATGATATGTATATTTATAACAAATTATAATAAACTTTATATTCAAAAACAGGTAGATTATTGGATCAAATTAATCTAAAACTCACGTGCATGTTTTAATTAATCGCTTTTAAATAGCCATACATTCACGGCTCTGTGATTCAATGTTTTATATGTTACCAAATATAGTTTATACTGTCAGCGTTTTAAATATTGCATTACCTCATTTTTTTCGTTATAACATTACACTGTATAAATATTTGTTTCATGCGTTAACAGTTACTTTAATGCTCCTTTATTATAACAAAAACGATAATTAATTTAATATATGTATTTTGTCTAAAACATATTTACACGGATTTCACTGATAAGCAATACATTTATCACATTGCATGCATACTGCTGAGATTCATTTATTATTTATATATGGTCCAAGTGTGAACGGTTAAACAGAAAAATCCAGAGATCACGTTGTTCCGTTCTTTATTCCGTTCAAAGACTGTTCTGCAAAGCAGAGCGGAAGTAGTTCGCCGGTTGTCATCTGCTTATACGTCATATCCGGTTTAGTCATAATAACAACCCAGTCCGTACCGAACTGTAATTGAATACAGGAAATTATTGTAAGCAACATACCGAATCGGAATTTAATGCAGTTTATGACTATTTTACAGTCGAATGTTTATAAAAAATGACATGAAACTTTATTTATTTAATACAGAGGTTTAAAGCATGTCTTAAACAGTAAATAAATAAAAATCATCCTTATTATGACATAGTTTCGTTTAGTAACGATAAGAAGTTAAACTTGGGAACATACTTTTTAAAAAGAATCTACACATACTTTAATATAAACAAAGTAAAACACATTCAATCATGATCTTTTAAACCTACATGTACTGCACTACACATCTTTCTGAGCTTTGGTTCAACGATCCGATATCTCAAACTAAGTGTAAACGGAAATGACAACACATTAGAATTCTTGTTTCATTTGAACAGCGATTTTAATTACATGTAGTTTACATAGCGCCCTGGAAAATCTTGCTTAATGCATGTGAGTAAAGTGTTGGAAAGAAGTTTCTTTTAAACGAAAATATATCCTACGCTGAAAGTCTCGTCCATGATAAGCATTGCGTACTGCACAGACTAATCTGGATAACACTTTACGCACCTGTATTAAGCCCGGTTTTCTTACAGTGTGGCTCTGAAACAAGATTGAGCGTAAAATTGTTCGCATTCACGAGGCCTGAACGCTATGATATACACATTTTAAAAGTCACACCTCAATAAGGAACTGTCTGCAAGGTCCACACGGTGCGATGATCTCATTTTCGAGGTCACTGGCTATCGCGATGGCCTTGAACTTCGTGTGACCTTCGGACACGGCCTTGGCGATGGCGGCTATCTCGGCACAGATAGAACAGTAGGCGGCGTTTTCTACGTTACAACCTGCAGCAAAATACGCTAATAATATCATACAAACGTATGCATATCGTAGGTTGTTTTGTAAAAAAAATATTTCACTTACATGATCAGTAACAGATTGTGTGCTTAACATCTTTTGCATTTGGAATAGTAATCGACGTTTTTTTTGCAACCCAGAATAGTTATAAGATATAGCAATTTCTTCAGAAAACTTATTATATCAATCATAGGTCGAGATGTACTGACACAACATTACATACTTTAATTCCTCGTAAATGAGTATTGTTTATGATAGGTCATTTTAAAGTTCCACGTTTTCCACTGAAATTTAGTATCCGATAAATATAAACAAATAAAAACGTTTCGTGTTGTGTTTTGTTAAACTTTATATTTGTTTGGTATTATAGAAATGTATAAAAACTCTCGTGCCAAAGACGAGATAGTAGGATATAGTTCTCGAAATGGAACCTGACGGTGCTAGTGTGTTCGATCACAGGTTCACTCCACTGAGACTTATAACCGCTCACCCGTATATATAGTCCCATCCTCGCACAAAAGTGCTGCGCCCACCCGGAAGTGANGCAAAAACAATATGTCCCCCAGTACATACTGGTGGACATAAAAATGCTACTTAAATACAAACTATCAATTTTGCATTCAAAAGTGGTTCTACTGAAATTATAGTCAACAAATAATCGCAGGTTAATGTTGTTGTTGTTTAATGTAAGTGTAATAAAAGTTCACGCTAAACTTATTGACACACGTTGATTGTGTAAAATGATAGCTTGAGCGTGTCATAGATCGAAGACATTTCTCGATAAATTGCACTAGAAAAAAGAAGCTTAAACGAATTTAAACTACTTCTTAAATGACACATACAGCGTTCAGTATCACCAAGCAAAAACCTATTTGAGTCAAGTGCGTATAAGTCAATAAACAGATTCAGTAAATACCACGCTGTTTAAGGAATTTACATGGTTGAGATGTGTCACGTAGGCCGCTATATTGCCTAATCCAGCGATGTTTATTGAAGTCAATAAAACCAATAGCAAGCCACTTATACAGTATACTACCTAGCATTATGTCCCCCAGTCTATACTGGGGCACATATTATATTATTTTTGCCCGTCTGTTTGTGTGTTGGTTTGTTGGTTTGTTTGCACAAACTTTAACTTTGGCCATAACTTTTTCAATATTGAAGATAGCAACTCGATATTTAGCATGCATGTGTATCTCATTGAGCTGCAAATTTTGAGTGGAGAAAGGTCAAGGTCAATGTCATCCTTCAAGGTCAAAGGTCAAATATATGGGTCAAAATCGCTCAAAAGGGGACATAGTGTTTCACAAACACATCACTTGTTCATCTTATTTTCACCTGACGATATTAAAAATATTATCGATTTCTTATGCCAGACTTCGGGGGTTATGTAACGTAATTGAAATACTCGATTAATTGCTGTGCCTTATACTGACATTGTAATCAATAACTGAATGAAAATGAGTGCTTATGTGATGAAAATATCGGAGTAGTAATCTAATAGTTTGTTTGAGTTGTTTTAACGTAGTGCATATATTTCAATAAAATGAATCCAGATTTAACAAACACACACATTTATTGAATAACTATGTTCATACTTCGTGTACAAGAATCTCACGTATAATGGTTACACTTATGGATATTCAAATCGCAATATATCAATCTAAACAGGGTAAGAATTCATAATCTATTGATCTCTGAAATTGTATTGAAACGCGATACGTTGTAAGCACACTCGTCCTAGCTTACCATTCATTTAATGCACACGAGTTTCACGAGTAACTCACTGCTTTGGTTTGTTGTTAAAAGTACATAAACAAATATCTATACATGTTTATATATAGCCTGGGTATTCCAGATGATGCAATGTTTATGCTACATGTAAATAAGGCTCGAGATGGATTCATGTTAAATGCTAGATTATCATGTACAGTGTGATAATAATATTATTCTATAAAATCACAAACTTGTAACCTAACCTTGTTTCATTATATCCAAAATATCAGTGAAAATCCAGTTTTAAATAAACAGTCAACAACGGGTTATAAGTAAACAAGTCAACCAATAATTAACGCACTTATTTTATATACTATACTGTAGTTTATATATGCAGGCCAGCGACGTCAACAATATATAGTACGGAATCCCGTTATAGGCATCGTCTATGAATTGATTGATTTTAAACTATATAGTCGACAGAACGATAACCTAGACACGATATGACGACAGTATGATGACGATAAAACGAAAGTACGAATATGAAAACGCGACTTCAAGATGACGAAGAATCGAAACTACGACAGTGCGATGATGATATTACGATATAATTTCGTGTTATCATCGTCGTTATTTCGTGCTATCGTTATCGTATTGTCGTGCTGTCGCGTTATCATCATCATCATCATCATTATCATCATCATCAGAATTAGCAGCAGCAGCAGAAGCTTCAGCAGCAACATCATCATCATCATCATCATCATCATCATCATCATCATCAACAACTTCATCAATTTCATCATCATCATCATCAGCAGCAGCAGCAACAGCAGCATAATCATCATCATCATCAGCAACTTTTCATCATCATCATCTTTATCTTAACCACCAGCAACACCACACCAATACCAATACCAACAACAACACCACCACCCTCATAATAATCATCATTATCACAATCATCAAAGCGTCATCGTCGTTATCATCATTAAATTCATCACAACCATCAGCAAAAGCAATCGTTATTATCATTATCAATAATCATTATCATCATTGCCATGATCGTCATGATACGATTATCAATAAAACCCGGATTCTCAATGAACATGCGTCAATAAACCGATAGATCGGTATTGTTACTGATTGTGAATTGTCAAACGTTATGTTGGATAGATTTACAACTACATCACTTGAAACTGTATACTAAGTGTAGGCGTCACCGATTGACATGTTTATGGTTTATGGTTGAGGGATGAAATACCTGAAACTATCAATAAAAGTAAACATTCACGGAGGTAACCCATCCCATATTGCTATTATAAACATGTGTTTAAAGAGGGGTAAATTGTGACGACTTAAAGACCAGTGTGCTTAATAGTCGGCATCACTGCAGTCATTGTTTCAGGTACTTAACGGCTTTAAAAGAACTTTATTAACACAAATCACTATTATGTATCAGTTAGATGTTACAGACATTGCATAATTATATCACGCTTGTAGCCACACAAAGGCACGCCAATACAGTTGCATCGGCATACATTTTCCGAAGATGTTTATACATGTGTACGCAAAAATACATGTCGGGCATATGTTCGTTGCCCTATTTAAAACAACAGCAACAATAAGTCCGCACAAGCTAATCAGGGACGACACTTTTCGCTTTTATGTTATTTTTGTTGGAAGCAAGTCTCCTTTTGGCGAAATACAGTCTAGAAGAAGAGTGTCATCCCTGATTAGCTTGTGCGAACTTCACGAAGACACTATGCCACTAACATATCCACGAACGAGATATTACCTGCAATATCTCTGCTTTATGGAGAGGGGAGGGGGACTTTATGGGAAAGGTAATATTGACGTTACACTGCCACAGAGTATTTATATCTGGCTAATATGTAATACATGTTTAGCTTTTCAATGAAGCATACAAATATAACTTGTTGAAATATGTGCTTGAAGGAGTCAATATAATTATTGGGGATACTTTTCCAAAAGTTTCCTATTTGATAGATGGGTAAATTATTTTCATCAAAAGTTTAGAGTATCTTTGTTTCCGACTACGTCATTTAATATTCAGAAAGCGGCTGTCTTACTTGAAGGACGTGATTGCCTACAATACAATAATAATTCACTCGTTTTAATCTCCCGTTGTAAAAGTTTTTTTGCGTTTCCCTGGTAATACAAATTGCATATAGTTTTGATGAGATGGTGGGTATTTTCAAAGATGGTTTCAATAGCTTAAACAAGTGAGTATATACATAATTTGATTTTCCTCCGTTGTTCTCGATAGGATGTCAAATTGTTAGAAAAGTAAATATAATACATGTTTATTTAACATTATACATTTTCCTGGAAATCGGACAAACACTGACCACTTCTAATAAGAAATCTGTTGGAAATTAACAGAAAAGATCTAAATGGACTTATTCTGATATACATTCGATGTCTGTAGGTGAATTATGTGCATAGTTAAGAATAGAATCTACTAGGGTTTAAAATATAGAGGCCAAAGTTTGTCCGAGCAGCACTAATGGCTATGTCAGTTGCTATGTCAGTTGCTAGGTCAGTTTTCATCAGGGAATCTAATGATTGCATATTGTTTAATAGTAAATCTCCTATAGGGTCCTAATTGCTTGAAAACAAGCAGTTTTATACAACATTTAACAAATATAATCATGTTATGTTTGTAAGAAAAACTATTATTTGAAAAAGACCGTTAAACTATGATGCTGAAGATTGTTTAACGCATACCGGTACATTACATGCAAAATGTTGATTAAATTTAATATTTTAAATAAATACTGATATCTTAACGTAAACTTGAAATAGATCATCCTATCAATTCATGTGTTAATGTGTTCTAAATCTACCACGAGACGCAAGTTGCACTTCAGATGCAATCTGCTCTAAAACGTATCGTCCGTTTTGCGAATCTAATTAATCATCATGATTTATGCTCATCTCTTGTAGTGAGACGAACGCAACCACCTCAATCTTACATTCATTTAGGATGTATTTCCGATTAACACTCATCAGAAGACTCATCCCTTGTAGTGAAACGTACGAATGTAGCTAAATTTACCATAAACTGCATGATTTTTCTTTACTGATTAACACTCATTAGAATATCAACAAGATTTTTTCGTAATTCTTATTTTGACGAATGCAACTTCGCCTTTAAACTAATGCGAACCGAATGACAAGCGTCGGGCATGTTTATATAATTAATGCCTTCAAGATTTTTAATTGAAACATTGCAAAACGTTAACGTATGCTAATGTAATGTATTTACTTTCATTATTTTACGATGCTGTTATTGAATCACTTTTGCTACATATGCATGTTTGAATTAAATCACCGGTAATCGAAATTTATAAAATATTTCTGTAAGGTCTACACCGTAAAACGTGCTTCTACTTGATCTCTCAAAGTATGTACGATCGGACGCATGTTACTAATATATCTCTCAATGTATGAACTATTGCAGGCATGCTTCTAATATATCTCTCAAATTATGAACGGTCGGACGCATGCTTTTAATGTATCTTTTGATCGCGGCTTCAACATTTTATAGTACATACAATATACCATTTCTTTAAGAAGCTTTCTCACTGGTCTGCAACAGATGAGAACATCGGCTCATGNTATACTGTAAAAGAGGGTAATTGTATTCTTAAACACATTTTATTATCACAGAGATTAGAAATTGAACGCAAAAATAACACAAACAATTGGTCATCGAAAGTACGGGACATTCTTAACCAAACCGGTTTTAACGATGTATGGCTATTCCCCGAATCTGTGAACTCTAATCAATTAATACCGCTACTTAAAACCAGATTACGAGACCAGTATATCACTAACTGGAATACAAGTGTCACATCATCTAGTTCAATGATTTTATATAAAGAATTGAAACCAATATTCGAAAGATCTGCGTATCTTGATATTGTTGAAAATAAAAAACATAGGAATATTATTGCTAAATTACGTTTGTCGTCTCACAAATTATTAATTGAAACGGGTAGACACCAGAACATTGTCAGAGATCAACGCAAATGTGTTTTATGCAACCTCAATGATATCGAGGATGAATATCACTTTGTTATTAAATGTCCTTATTATGCCGATATTAGGAATACATTAATTCCAAAGTATTACAGATCACGACCTAGTATGTTCAAGTTTATCGAACTACTTAATTGTTCAAACAAAATAGTGTTAAGAAAACTTGCCATTTTTTGTTTAAAATGCTTTAAGTTGCGAGAAGATGTGCTATATGTGTAGTATAAATGATATATCTTCCACAAAGACAATAAGCTTAGAATAATGTTATATTTGTAACAATTATTAAATTTCGTGTTAACATTATATGATCACTTTGTATTAACCCCATCCATGTGACATTCTCACTAAAACATGTTGTATGTCATTACTTTTTTTAATTGATCTTTCCTCAAAATGATGTATGTTTTGTATATAATTGTCACGCATGCTGTTATTGCATATGTATGTTTATGGCGATGAGCTGTATGCTTAAGCTAAAATAAAATATCCTGTTCTGTATATCGAATATCCACTTTGAGTAGAAAAGATATGCAGGAAAGGCGTGGATAACATCGTTCCCAATGTCCCCGGGCTGCCTTCGCACCTGGATTTGTATATTTAACTATTTCTATGTTGTGTACAGGACGGCTAAAGGATAAAATATCCTCAGAGATTTAGGCTGTTATGTCAACATGCTGGTTTTTTAAGTCTTGGAATCTTATCCTAAGTCGACAAATTAACATAATTTATGGTGTCATGCTCTTGTGAAAATGACTTACCATCGTAGTTTTAGTCGACACGTTGAGTTATTTTTTACGCCATGGCACATTTTTCATATCATGCCGTCATAGAATTTTGACATCATCACAGCATCAGGGTGTACCATATACATTTCCATACGAAGGCATGTCAACATGGTGTCCTGCAGGCTAAAGTAAGCGAGGCTTAATACTCAAAGTTGTTCACGTAAGAATGTCTTAACGACATTTTCATGGGGGAAGAACTATCTCGTATCATCAACTGCGTACCGTGTTTTTCAAAATGAGTTTTATACATTATGATGAATAATATTTTAATGACTTTCTGTTGCGTTATTTTCAACCAATATCCATCGAGCATTTCTATTTTCTTAATGATCTTGGTACGTCATAACGTGTTCGGTAAGAATAGTAGTAGTACAAAAACAATCACACTAAAATAAAAAAAGGATATTGCATCCATCAAAAGGATTTCATTATTCATAATCATTTGTAACGCATAATTGATTCGCTGATCGTGCAATAATAGTTGACGTTAAATATTCATAAATCTTATTAATCAGAAGCTTTATTGACAGATCGCACGAAAAAAGTAATTATACTTGACGTGATATCTCATTGGATGGCAAAAAAATATGACGTTGCATTGATTACCATAAATTTTCTATAAAGACTGTAAAGACTTGAACGCTCAATCGACGAACACATAATCTTTCGAACAACGCTTGTTTCGTTGCGTTCAGTTTATTAGATACATTTTTGATTGCGAAATATTTCGACCTCAAGCAGACGTGAAACTAACTTTCAAATGGAATTAAAAATAATAACGTTAAGCTTCTCGTATTGCCTTCTTTTCTTGACAATTATACAACTGTTCTCATACACACATGGTAAGTGTCATTTTGCTTTATTATTTCTTAACAAAAAAATCATTTAAATTATGATATTTATTTGAAATGTCATCCACGGTTTCGATCCAATTTGCAAGATAAAACATCAAATAACGTGGGATGGAAGAGCAAATTATTCAATAATATTTATGACGTATTCAACTATTTTCCGACATACATTTTACTTGAACAAGTAGATTTAAAATTATTTAGTGTATCACAATCATTTCTTGTTAACATTAAACATGAAAAGGTTCAGTCTCACGAATAGCACTTTGGTGACGGAACGTTAAGTTTAATCAACAATGTTCGTTTCCGGCACAAACTAGTAATTGTTATACATTTGAAATGAAATACAATCTTGTGTTGGACGCGTATTTGCATAGTAGTTTCATATTTAAGTTAAGTGACTCATAAAACATACATTTACTAATTATTATATACAATTTAAAATCAAACTGAAATAATGAAATGTTTAGTATATTGAATCATGAAATATGTTATACCAATGTTTGCAGTAGTACCCAGCCATGCAAATGGCTTACGAATCACTAATCAGACGTGGATAAGTGTATCCGTCTTATGCCTGTAAAGAGTTTATAGTAAAATATATACATCTTAATAATATAATATAATCCGGCATTTATATCCAGTATTACGCTTCCTAAGGTGCAAATTTGTTTTTATTTTTTTTTTCATTTTTGTAAAGATGCATTTTGGGATTCTGGAGTTTGTAGGATATGAAGCTGCGTTCAGATATTTTGTCAACTAAAAGGAATTAATCTGATATATGTTTTTACTGCATTTCATAATGCATCAGAACAAATTTATTCTTTTGAGATGATGCATATTTAACCGCATAGTAATTAAAGAGCAATTAATTCGAAATTGTTTTCTCTTTATTGCTTTTTAATTTAATTATCATTGCTATGAGGTTGATAAGATGTTTTACGCGTTTGTGTTTTGTGATTAATTATAGGCTCAGTGTGAGATTTTGCTGGTCATCAAACAGGTTTAAAGCCTTTGTTTTGTATTTACATTTTAATGTTCTGTTGAAGCTTTTTTCTTAAATTGTTGAGGAAATTGAGTCAATAATAAGCTTATAATAAGCTAAGCGCATGTTTACACAAATATATATTTCTGCTTGCAATGTCTGTTTAGTTTCATAGTCCAATATGTCTACACTTTCAACGTTAGTGGGACCTTTTGCATGACAGAACTTAGTAATTCAATCACATTTTCCACGGCTCGTTTAACAACTGAAATTTTGTATATAATATCTTACTGCATTGTTTTCTGAATCAATTACGGATCTCAAAACATTCACTTAACTTTGTTCAAATATAAAGAGCTTTCTCTAACATCATACATTCTCACAAAAACTCATTATTTGTAAAAAAAAATGCATAAACATGTTAATGTTGTTATTTTGACGCATGTGCTTTGTGTATTTAATACTCCTTTATTGCTTTTTTTACGATGAGCTGTATATGCTCGAGTCGCAAGATAAATTATCTGTTCTGTTAAACGATGTCTCAGAGATGGTATTTAACAATTCTAAAATCATCGTAGTCATTAAAAATAAAAGTAGTTTTTAAATATAATTTTACGTAGTAACACACGTTTGCAAATCGTCAATAACCTAATAAGTATGTAGAGATGTGCAAGAAAGGATTTATCTTATATGTTAATTAAATTTTAATTTGTTCAAACAAGTTAAACTTTATAGAAATCACGGAGAAAAAAACCCACACCGAAACCAGATTTTTATCCACCATTGACTATTATAAGGTCTTTACCCGCAAATTTGAAAAAAAAATGTAGGTCTCATAAGTAAGCGTCTCCAAATTACTATATACATGTATGACGATGTTTTCCGTCATTAATGTAAAATGATGTGTAATGGGTTGTAAAAAATATAAGTTTTATTCATAAAGACCTGATTCTGAACCATATTTGCTGACTTTAAATGTGTGAGCACTTGAATGTACATACGGAAACCTATATAAGAATCCTCCTATATAATGAATAGGTTTATTGAAATGCGTCTATGCTTGCTAGTGGATCCGTCTCAATTATCGCCTTTAAATGGATGAAGCCACTAAAAGGTTACAGCAAATAGTTTGAAACTTTAACCCGCGCACTTTTGTCCACCATGTATTTCGTCTCAATTTGTAAACGAACCTATCTCAATCATCGTTACGAAAGCTAATTAGGCAAGGGTTACAGGTATTTTCATTGCATAATTACATTACCTAAATATCACTTGTCAATGAGTTTTCAAATTGACGAGGTTATAAATTTAAGTTTATTAAAAGGCTTTACGATCTAGCTTGTCTCGGATTTAACATGTGTAGTTGTTTATTTATGTTTGTAAACTTCATTTTCTTGATATACATTTAAATTATTACGTTTAACGTATAGCATTTGTCATTTGTTACATTAAAGAACAAAAAACACGACACACCTTTCCCCTAACGTTCTCTCTGTCTCTCTCTCTCCGCCTATTAAATTAATTCTGAAACAATTGAACAAACACCGATCATCATCACGTACTCTGTTAATACGTCGTTATTTTGGATTACAGCTTTGCTCGCTGCTAGGTTTATTTACACCGCCGTATGAACAACTGTGTCTTCTGACTTCAAACGTTTACACAAGCACCTAAAGCTTCGACCGTATGTGAAATGCAATTTATACCTGTTGAATTCCAACTAAATCCATGGCCATTTCAACTTCTTCAGACTGCGATAACTTTTCATGTGACTGAATACGTTATGTTGCTGAGTTAACGATCTACGACTCTACTTTGTTTCGTTTCAGCACAATGGGGCGACAGGGACGATTCTTCCGAGTCTTCCGATGATGACGACAATCGCGGGGGACGCGTTGCCGGGAACGCGTGGAACCGACCGGCGGAAAATCGTAGAGATCAAATGGAGAATCGTTGGGACAGACAAGAAGTTCGTCGAGGCATTCTTCGGGATAATCGTAGGGACGGCCAAATTGATCGGTTGACTAATAACGGATGGGGCCAGCGGCGGTGGGATCGGGACGACGATGACGATCGGAGGAGAAGGGGAGGTAATAACGTTTGGCGACGGAATGACGATGACGATAGGAGGAGAAGGGGAGGTACTAACGTGTGGAGAAGGGACGACGATCGATCGGACGACGATGATGATCGCCCTTTGATTCGGAACTCGTTGCAGCGGCAGCCGCGGCGGCAGCAGATTCGAGGCTTTACCAACACTAGGCAGAATAGAAGATTCACAAACTAGCCAGAACTAGAATGCTTAATAAAATCAATTATCTGTGAATGCCTCTGATACGACTAAGTTGGTCTAATTGCATTAACTACTACGAAAGTGGAAAGGTGAAATGTCAGATGCTGCTTAAATAAAAATATAGTCCTCATCGAGCTAATATAAAAAAAGGGAAGTAATACCTGTGTACCTTGCTGGTTATATGTTCACAATGACCTCTCTTGTTTATAATTAAAGCATCAATCACTTGAGCAGCAAACGCATGTTTTATGAAAATTATGGTTCCATGCATAATGCTACATAGAAAACACGACAAGTAAAATTCTGTAGTTTTTGGCTGCTGATACATATGCGACATATTCGTCCGCACAGGCTTACCAGAAATGATACTTTCTGTGTGTATAGTATATATCATTTAAAGAAAGTGTCTTCCCAGCAAAAATCCAGTTAAGGCGGAAAATGTCGTCCCTATAAGCCTGTGCGGACTGCATTTATGTGATTACATTTATGACGATTATGGCTTAAATAAAACTCCTTCAGTTTCCATATACTTTTTCCGTCTTTATATCGTCCCTGTTATACTCAGAATTATCATTATTATCGTCATCATCATCAGCAGCAGAACTAGAAGAAGAAGAAGGAGACAAAGATCAACCTAGGCACAACCAACAACATCATAATGGTCGTCTACATCCGTTTTAAGAACTTCATCCTTATCGGCTTCATCATCAGCAACACCACACGCATTTTCAGCACTTGAAGAAAAACCAACAACAATGTAAGCAACACCATCAGCGTCATCATCTTCTGTAATAATCATCATCATCATCGATGATGTGTTTTCGTTTTTTTTTTAAATAAATTATAAGTAGATTCTACTTAGAAAGTATTTTTCCAAGTTGAACTTCTTAGTTATTACATATCATAAATAAAACGTTATTATTTCATTCAATTGTTAATTTACTTTCATTTGCATGCTTTTCGCCTCTGTATTAAATAAATAAAAAGTAACATCAGTTTCTATATAAATCTGACTGTAAAATAGAACTTCATAATCATCATCATCATCATCATCATCATAATCACCATCACCATCACCATCACCAACACCATCACCATCACTGTAAAATCATGAGATCACGTGGTGCCGTTCTTCGTCCCATTCAAAAATTGCTCGGCAAAGCGAAAGAAGTTCTCCGGTTGTCATCTGCTTATACGTCAAATCCGGTTTTGTCAAATAACAACCCAGTCCGTACCGAACTGTAATTGAATACAGGAAATTGTTTTAAGCAACATACCAAATTGTTAATTAATGCAGGAAGTTCTATTTTGCAGTCAGATTTATTAATATTTATGAAATAATAACGTTTTATTTATGATTCGTATTTACTAAGAAGTTCAACTTGCAAACATACTTTCTAAGTAGAATCTACAAATAATTTATTATGAAAAAAAAAGTAAAACACAAACAATTATTATGTTTGAAACCAACTGCACTACACAAATTTCTGAGCATTGGTTCCACGATTTAGATATTTCAAACTCAGTCTAAACTGAATGAGAATATATTGTTTTTTTTCTTACGTTTTAACATGGAAAACCGGGCTAAATACATGTGCGTAAAATGGGGTCCCAGATTAGTCTGTGCTATTCGCATGGATTAAAGAGCGACGACACTTCCCACTTTAATGGAATTGTTTTGTTTAAAGGAAGTCACTTCTGTTCTTAAATCTATTATAGGCGGACAGTGGCGTACCTGATTATCCTTTGCGGTTTGCTCAGGCTTGTCTGGGACAACACTTAACGAACATGCATTAAGCACGATTTTCAAACATGCATAAAGCTCAGTTTTCTTACAGCGCGGTTGTTCGCATTCACGGGGCCTTGATGCTATGATATACACATTTTAAAAGTTACACCGCAATCATGAATTGTCTGCAAGTTCAACACGGCGCGATGATCTCATTCTCAATGTAACTGGCTATCGTGATGGCATTGAACTTTGTGTTACCCTCGGACACGGCCTTGGCGATAGCGGTCATCTCGGCTCAGATAGAACAGTAGGCGGCGTTTTCAACGTTACAACCTGCAGCAAAATACGTCAATCTCATACAAAAGTCAATCGTGATACATCGACTATCTCCGGAATCCTCCGCAAGAGTTATGCAATAACTCGTCTGCTGATCCAGAGTGATACAAAAGTATGCATATCGTAGGGTGAGTTTCAACACGTTTGTTAGTAATAGATCGCACTAAACTGATCAATAAACAATTGTGTGTGTTAAGTCTTGTGCAGGTCGAATAAACCCTGAATAGTTATAAGATATAGGGAGATCTTCAGAATCATTATTATGTCAATCACAGGTCGAGATTCACTGACACAATTTGGTTCGTTGATAGATAATCATGGAACGCCAAAACTTACTTTTGTAGAGAGAAACTGATATGTTTGGCAAATTGACATTATGTCGGGTCAAATTAACATTATGTTGGGTTAAGTTAACATTATTATGTTGGGTTAAGGTAACATAATGTTTGGTTATGTTGACAGTATGTTGGGTCAAGTTAACATTATGTTGGGTTAAGGTAACATTATGTTGGGTAACGTGGACATATGGTTGGGTTAAGTTAACATTATGATAGATTAAGTTGTCATTATGTAGGGTTATGTTGACATAATGCTGGGTTAAGTTAAAATTATGTTGGGTTATGTTGACATTATGTTGTGTCAAATTAACATGTATTTGACGTTAATTTAACATTATGTGTGCTTATGTTGACATAATGTTGGGTTATGTTGAAATTATGTTGGGTTACAGTAACATAATTATGGGTACAGCGGACAGTATGTTGGGTCAAGATTACATTATGTTGGGTTGAGGTAACCTTATGCTGCGTTAAGTTGTCATTATGTTGAGTGAAGTTTACATTATCTTAAGTAAATATTATGTTTGGTAAATGTAACATAATGTTGGGTTAAGTTGACATTATGTTGGGTTAAGTTGACATTATGTTGGGTTAAATTGACATTATATAGGGTTAATTTAACATTATGTTTGGTTAAGGTGACATAATGGTGGGTTATGTTGAAATTATGTTGGGTTACGGTAACATAATGATGGGTACAGCAGACCGTATGTTGGGTCAAGTTTACATTATGTTAAGTTGAGGTAACCTTATTCTGCGTTCAGTTGTCATTATGTTGAGTTAAGTTGACATTATCTTAAGTAAATACTATGCTTGGTTATTTTAAAATTATGTTGGGTTAAGTTGACATTATGTTAGGTTAAGTTGACATTATGTTGGGTTAAATTGACATACTGTTGGGTAAATTTGCTTGACGTTGGGTTAAGTTGACAGAATGTTAGGTCCAGTATTAATTATGTTCAATCAAGTTGGTATTCTGTTTAGTCAAGTTAACGCAAAACGTCAACTCAACCCAACACAATGTCACCTTAAACCGTCATAATGTTAACTTAACACAATGTCAACTTAACCCAACATAATGTGAACTTAACCCAATATAATGTTAACTTAACCAACCCAACATAATGTTACCTTAACCCAAACTAATGGTAATTTGACCCGACATAATGTCCACTTAATTAATTTCAAAGAATCTCTCTATAAATTAGATTTCAACGTATCTATTTATAAGCATTTGTCTTTCGTTTATACCAAATACATATATACTAACAAACACGATAATTGTATTAAAAACGACAAAAAAAAATGAAAACAATTTTACTTACCATGTTTATAACATTGACAGTAATTTTGATGATTACACAGCAATAATGTAACGGTGTTATCCGCAGTCAATGTGGCCCTTCTGCTTATTTGAGAGGACTAATACTGTGTCCCAGAAGTTACTATATGTCTATATGTAACTATATATAGTTACTATATGTCCGGTTCGGTTACTAACGATCAAACTCACATGCGCCGAGACAGGGAAGCAAACCCGGGCCACTTATGTGAGAAGCTTGTGTACCAGCCAAAGGGCTAGCTGGATACCCTGACGGAGAATTGTGTTTGTGAAGCACATTTCGATCAAGTGCACCGGGATACTCGCACATACGGACACAGTCTGCAAGAGACTTGCTAGTTGAATTACTGGAGGATAGTAAAACTTACTGTTCCAGAGATTACCCCGTTTTTTTAAGTGCCCGGTGCAATGTACCTATTACACTAAACACCTCATGCCTCAGACGAGATAGTAGGTAAGGGTTCACAGGAAATGAAACCTGACGGTGCTAGAGTGAGACTGTGTGTGCATTTCGAAGGTTATACGGTCCTTCTGCGCCTGAGGATGCTTAATTGCGATGTTTGTCCCATCATTTCTACCTAATTTTGCTTCCTANGGGGGGGGGGGGGGGGGGGCGGAGTACCCGAATGAAATCCCACCTGTCCGGTATGTTGACCACCAACCAAACTCACATGCTTGCCTGAACGATGCTTGAACCTGTGTCGCCTAGGTGAGAAACGCGTGTACAAACCACTGCGCTTAATGAAAAGCCCTCTATTGAGACTGAGACTATGTATTTAAGAGTTTATTTACGGGCCCTCATGTGTATATACGACTTCAATTATGTGTGGACACTGAGACTGATAAACGCTCATCAGTAAATCTAGTCCCATTCTCGCACAAAAGTGCTGCGCCCACCCGGAAGTGACTGTACTTGCAGAACGCATTGATCTTTACCTCATGACTTTTCCGAATAGGGATGTTGATCGTATCTGAAATGCACGAAATCAAATGAGCCATGTTCTGTGAAAACTGGGCTTAATGCAAGTGCGTAAAGTGTCATCCCAGATAAGCCGGTGCAGTCCGCAATCAGGGACGACACTTTTCACCTAAACTGGAGTTTTCGACTTCCTTATAACGAAACATTCCATATTTAAAGCGGAAAGTGTCGTCGCTGATAAGCCAGTGCAAACTTCACGGGTGAATCTTGGACGACACTTTACGCAAATGCATTAAGTCCAATTTTCCCAGAACAAGGCTTAAATACACAAATCTTGGATACAATCTCGATGACATAGGCATCAGTTCAAGTATCGTTCTTAACTAGATTATATAAACCACACATTTAAATGATTGTACTCTTGTGTTGTGTTCACATACAAGCAAATACGTTAATAATCTCAACACGTTTGTTAATAAAAGATATCAATCTTGACTTGTTTTCCGCATACAATAACTACTCGTATCCGCAACGGATGACCTTAAACGATGATCATGCATAGCACATTAATAACAAACCATTCATATCAACGACGGTGTATAATTTTATTATCAAGTCCGTACAACGAATTATATAAAATCCAGACGATATCTTAATAATATAAACTTCATCTAAAATGACTATTCCAGCGTTCCGTATCATCAAGCAAAAACCTATTTGAGTCAAGTGTGTGTAAGTCAATAAACAGATTTAGTAAATAACGAGCTGTTTACGGAATTTACATTGGTGAGATGAACACGTAGTCTAAGCAGTTTTCTAGGTCGCTATATTGTTCCGTGTTCCGCAGCTACCGTAAAGGACATGTCTATTTAAATATTGTATATTAAAGTTGTGTGTGTCCGTATATAGATAGAAATGTATAGTTTTTTTGTCATACTCCCCATCATTTATGCTAGTTATAAAATACAGCGCTAGTGTGTACCTTGCATCATCCCACTTATCGTTGTTTTTTGTTGTACTTGTTTTGTATATTTGTTGTTGTTTCTTGCAATTGTATTTTGACTGAACGCCGTTAACCGTGAAGCACATGTCTATTTAAATATTGTATAACTAAAGATATAGTATTCCTTTTATTGCATACCTGTAGGCCTGGGATGTAAATAAAGTTGTGTTGTGTTCTGTTCTGTTCATTTTTCTAAGCCGCTATAGTGTTCACGGGTAAATGTTGACAACGTATAACGGTCGACAAAATGTTATCACAACATTTCAACATGAGCATGTTGTGTTCACGCGAGCTTAACAGGTGTGCAAATATGTCCATTCAATCAGAATTACATAAGGGTATGTCCATAAACTTAATCAAGGATTAAGTATATATGTGTATATACATCTAAATGCGTAACCCTGTTTAAATCACTGCATGTGTTATGGTTCTAATCAAAGCAAGCTTATACATTTACGTTAATGTTAACTTCCGTAATTTCTGAAGTAATAATTTAAACAGCATCTGTCGTAGTATAATAGACGCACAATATCTATTATAATCCATAATTAGCCAGTACGGCATATAATGCTAATTGCATGTTGAAGGTAAACTATTTTATCTAACAGATATATAGTATGTATGCACTAGCACTCATTATCATTTGACAGTATGCCAAACTTTAATTTGCAGATAGACGTAACATTTACAAGAACTTTACCTTGGTCCAATTTGTTTTTAGAAGTCCAAACCATCACAAAATATAATTAATGTACACTACAAAACGCGCTCCAGACCGCATAAATACATAAAAGATGTTGCGATCAATAACGCAAGAATATTGCATAGTGCAGCAACTTGTATAGGTGTTGGATAATCAAACAACAGGTGGTCCAGTATAGTCCACATTTATGATTAATCAAACAGCAGGTGGTCCAGTACAGTCCACTTTTATGATTAATCAAACAGCAGGTGGTCCAGTATAGTCCACTTTTATGATTAATCAAACAGCAGATGGTCCAGTATAGTCCACTTTTATGATAAATCAAACAGCAGGTGGTCCAGTATACANATTAATAGGTCTTGGCGGCCATCTTGGCGGCCATCTTGTAAAAAAACAACTTTTCGGAAGTCCGATTGTGGTAAACTTTTGATATGTTTTTAAGGACCTTCTATCCTACCAGGATCAGTTAAAATACTTTTTGTAGCAACTTTTTGGTGGTTGAAGGTATTTTTTTCATATATTTACCCTACTACAGTTGTGTATTTTTTGTTGAATTCTGATTTACCCCACCCACCTTGTAATGGGAATAAAACAACAACGCCGTGTCCGTTTTAGATAAAAATAGCATCAATGTAAAAAATATTGAGGCCCGTACACTATACAACTATAAAGTTGAAATAATTTACAAAATTACAGTCAACAGAAATGAAAGTTTGTACTCACTTTCAATTTTTATGCCGTTTTTCGCCTTTTTGTGATACTTTTTTGTCATTTTTTTTGTAATATTTGTAAAAAAATATGGAAGAAAGTGACATATTTTGCGAAACAAACATGTTTTCCATTGTTTATTCAAGAAAAAATAAGAATCTACTTCAATTTCAGAAAATTTAGACTGAAAAACAGATAATTGGATTTGTAATCATTTTTGGCGGCCATCTTGGACGCCATATTGGATTACAAAAAACGTACCATCACGCGGCACGTCCACCCAAAATTTTCTGACACTTCAGACATTTACTTAAAAAATGATATATAAATCAGCTTTCACTCTTTTTTGCACACTGGAGGTGCCCAGGGACTGTACTACAAGGCAAATGATGATGATGGACAACACACGTGGCACAACGAAAAACAAATGACAGACAAACGATGGAAAAAACGTTTTTAACTCATGCAAAATGTTACCCGAGTACACAATTTCTCCTTTTTTTTTTGCATGCCATTTTTGTCCGACAAGAACAGAATAATAATCTTAAGATGCATTAGCACATATTGTCAAGGTAATTTGTCTTTGTTATTTTTAAGGAGTTCTTGTCTTTTGTAAAGCAAACTGACCAGTTCCCACTTGTCAATCCAAGAATGAGTAGAATAGTTATCCGTTGGTACATAATGCCTCATGGTGGAATTATGTAAACAATTCACCTTAAATCATTGGACATACAACCATAAACATACAGAAAAGCAGAGCACACTGTGTTTTTGCAACTGCACAGGATCATACCTATTCCTGAATGTGACTGAGGTCGCACTGTGATATGCTTCTTGATGTGGGCGGCCTGATTGCGCAATCCCCAGCGGGCAAGAATGTCCGCATACACCTTGAGCATGTGGTCGTACTGTACATACTTGGACGGGTCCAACATACTGCAAGATATAAGCCTTGCTCTGTGAAAAGGGGGTTTAATGCACGTGCGTAAAGTGTAGTTCCAGATTAGCATGTGCAGTTCTTTTATTCAAGAATTAAAGCAAATCTGTCAAATACTAAAAAATATTGTGTCAGAGGAAACTATTAGCATATCTGGTTTCTTCATTTTCTTACCTGCAATTACTTTCATGTTGTTTTCTCTCTTGCTCCTCTACTGTCTCTTTGGGTTTTGACTCGTCTGCAAACTTGTAGTCCTCAAATGAAAGGTCATTGTAGCTGTTGGATCTTCTCAGCTTCACCATCGCTGAAAGTTAAGAGAATTGCAGATTTAAAAAAAAATCCTGAAATTGCACCCCAATTGATGAAATAATAACTTGTGATGAACTTTTAATGCTTGTTTGTACATAAAATAAAAAACTATCCATGCAACTTGTATTTGAATAGAATGCATTTGTTTACACCAGACTAACAGATACGTACAATATGGTGGTTTTTAATACGGAATGGTATAGACACAATTTTATTCCAAAAAAGGCCATAATACTAATCATGCTAATTGTTATTTGTCACAAAATTGTACGCAATTAAAATGCAATTTCGCTTAACAGATGTAGTGATATTGCATGCAAAACAAGTGGCTACTGCACTTTCAAACATATAGACAACCTTTATTTTAACAGGTATTAATTACAAATCGTGATTTACATATTTGCAGATATGGTTTATATAAATGAGCCGCGCTATCGGAAAAACTGGCTTAACCCTTTGCATGCTGGAAAATATGTCTTCTGCTAAAATGTCGTCTGCTGAATTTCTAAAATATGCATTTTCTTCGATTTTTTTTCAAAGAATACTATCAGAATAGCAAACAGTTTGGATCCTGATGAGACGCCACGTTCTGTGGCGTCTCATCTGGATCCAAACTGTTTGCAAAGGCCTTCAAAATTCGGTTCCAGCACTAAAAGGGTTAATGCATGTACGTACAATTTTGGCCCATATTAGCCTTAGCAGTCTGAACAAGCTCATCAGAGGCGACACTTTCCACTTAGACTGAATTTTCCTTAAGGTGAGACTTCTTTTATTGAAAATTTTCTTAATTCCAGGGACAACACTTTACAGACATGCATTGAGCCATGTTTTCACATAGACCAGCTGAAAGGCTGTATCACATGAATATAATATGCAAAAATCAAGCCAGTACAGATAAAGCTTGCAAGTTAAAGCTTCAAGAAACACCAACAAGCCAGCAGCAAACTATCTAATTCTGCAAAAGACAAAAACAGGTAAAATCAAAAACAATCCCACCACAACATTTAGTCTTTCAAAGAACAACAAATTATAACATTGAAGTCATGGTGAATGCCACAATATGAAATCACATAAACCAACAATTAATATATTAATGTGTAAAATCATGGTTTATTTTACATCTCTTCTCAGTCTGCATAAAATCTTGTGTAAGATTATTATATGACCTGCATCATGCGAATATGGGTCTTATACCATATGCGGCCTTGGTACCTGTACATCTGTGCAGTGTTAACTATATATGGAAACTTTTGAAACTGAATACGGGTATGTGTAAGAGCACCGTATCAGCTGTTGTGAAATTGTAAATTTGTTGCAGACATTAAAAGCTAAACTATATCCATTTTGCAGTTAATCAAATGGTCATAGAACATGGAACTAACCCGTTAAAACACAATGTTAGCTTGCATATTTAGACCATTCAGAAAAAATATTATCAATGAAAAGATGGCACATTTCAATTTTGTATATGTAAACACATCAATTACTTTTGATCCATTAAAATCTTATCTACAATATTCTTAACCAAGGTGTCATAAAGCTGACATTCTTGGTAGAGGATTGCGAGCAAAACTGCTTTAACAGCTGAACATGTGGAGATCAGATACACTAGTCTCATCCTCAACCCTAGCTGTACTAGGCCTGTATTCACCAACCCTTTCTTAGATTTATTTATAATAATGTTGTCAATTTTAATAATATATGTCTTTATATATTTTTTACAGAGACATTCATACAAGTATTTGTTATACTTAAAATTTATCCATCAGAGTAATTATTTAATCATATAGTTATTGCAAAACTATAATTAAATATTTTGGACACAGCCCGTTATCAGTAAGCATAAAACACAATTATAATAAATTTATGTGTGCAGCCATTTTAACTCAGTGTTATTTATGAACTTAAATGATGTTGATGTAAATAATGTTGCAAGGTGTTGTAACATCAAACCGTGCCATTTTTGTTGTCTGTTTTACTCTTACTGATGAGGTAATCTCTGCCCGAAAAATTTAATTAAAGTGTTGCAATGACTATATGATGTCATAATTATAATTCCCTGTGGGAGAACAAGATGGAATACAGTGATGGAAATAATTTTCTCCAGTAATGTAGGGTAAATTTCAATATTCCACAGGATAAGAGACAACACATGTACTTGAGTTTAAGGTGGTCATTTCTTATTAAAGTATTAATTATTTTGTCAAGACTTTTTTGTTCCAGTTTGAAGTTTCGAGTTACAAATGCTGTATCATCATGTAATTAGTTTATTCGTTCTTCATATGTTTAAGAAATGGTGGGAGAATACAAACCCAGGGGAGGTGGTATTAATATTAAACTGGGTGTGGGTACATGGTTGCTACGGAGTGTTTTACCTCTGGATTGAATGCTGGGTTTGGGTGTCATGGCAATGGTTGCCAAGGGAGATGAAATGGTTAATTGTGAGGAAGGTGACAGGACATTGTCAGACAACACTGAAAAAAGATACAAGCTTTAGATCTTTCAGCATACAGAACATTCATTGTTTAATGGCTCGATGCATTAGATTAAATTATGACAGTAAGGCATGGAAACAGGATTTGGGATTAAAGGAGGTTGACTATTGAACAATTACTAACCACTCAAAAACACAACAAACTGCACCCAACATGTAATTAAGTGTTATTGGCACAGACTCATATTTACACGAAACTAGCAACAGCTAACAAGTAAACTTCAATAAAATATCAAAGGTAAAACAAATACATGTCAATGAATTCCTTCATTTTTTTTATTGCTTTCACATTTACATTTTGTAATTACCCGCAACAGCCTGAAGAGACTGGACCCAACTATTTATACTGACTCCAGATTGGTCCAATATAAATCCGTACATCAGCATGATATAAGGTTTTACATCAATTCGTGATAGGACGTACAGTATGATTTGTATGTCAGCCCGACATTGGCATAATGTTGTTGTTCCACATTGGGTAGTTATACAAAATCAACTCCTACTGCTAGAACTGAAAGGTTTTTATATCATTGAAAATGATAAATTTAACACTGACATCATCTATGCTCTTGAAGGTTTCACAAAAACAAATTTTGCAAAATTTAGATGTTTCGGGGTCAGGGTTTTGGCCAGCCCACCAAAGCTATTTTTTGGGAGATGTTATTATAATCTAAGTGGTACGACCAAACAATAAGTGAACATCCATCATATAAAGATACTGCATATAAAAGTCGATCAAACTCAGATCATTTGTTCCTGAGACTATATGCTCCACTATCTCTCGAGTCTAAACAATACTTAAATGGTAACTGCCAAGAATGGTACATCATGATGACTTGCTGCAAACTATGGATAAACAACTTTCAGCTGGAAAATTAAATTACAGCACCATCACTGCTTCTCATTGCCCCCCACCCCAACCCTGCAACGCCCCTAAAAATCCCTAAAAAAATCTTATTTAATAAGAAATTACTATATCCACGTAGCGTCCATGTAATACAGAAAACATACAGTGTTACCTGCGTTTTCTCCCACCTGGTTGTCGTATACAGGCTGTTGAAGGTTTTCTACAGGGAAGGAACAACAGTAGAACATCACATGTGCCACCATGCAGTGAGTGAATAAAAACAACAAAATCTCTACACAAGAACATAGTCAATGCTACAGAAAATAAGCTCTGCTTTCTTTGAGCTTCACATTCACAGTATCGTATTATATGTCAATATGACCGACAAAATATGAAGGATAAAACAACAGCACACAATCAACTGGGATCTAAATAAACTAAAAAGTATTAATTTCGTGAACACATGAAGGTATAATGGTGATCTCAATTGGAAAATAAATCAAAGATAATACATTTTGAATTAAATACACAAACAACTAGAAATGTGTAGGTAGGACACGGATGCCCCAACATTTTGCTTTTTCTCAAAAATCCACTTATGTCAAAAAAACTGAACCGAAATATTTAGATGCACAAACTTGTTAATATATTTATAAAGTTTCAGCCGCTACAATTAGTACTCTTTCAGTTACACGCAAAACAAGTTAAAAAAAGGTACTTTTTTTATAAAAAAGGGGGCCATAACTACAGTTGTGTAAAAAATATTCAAACCAATATATGGAGAATGATGCTCAAGGTCACCTGCTGATAAATATGTTTGCAAAATTTCATCTCTCTAGCATCAATACTTTTTTTAGTTACACGCTACACAAAAAATGGGAATGACGGAAGAACAGACAGACTCACGGACAAGGGCAAATCTACATGCTCCACCCCCCTCACAAAGTTGGGGCACACAAATAATACTCCCTGTAAATGTAACTTAAGATGTGTAATAAACACAGATGCTACCATCCTATGTCGCATGTTTCGACAATAGTCAAACCCTCATATCTACCCCCCGCCCCCACCCAATTCTTTTTTTAGGTACTGGATCTAACCAAGACACAAACTCAAACCTGTCTCCTTACAGATGAAAGATCTCATAAAATAAAAATAATGTATTTAAAATGAAGGAAAAAATGTTCAAACCGTTATTAATCATATTTATTGAATGTGTAAAAAGCCTGACCTTTCAAACACACTGTTTGGATAGACACAGCACTTGTTGTATTTGAGAAAGAAAATGCTCAACTTCTAACTGAGAAAGGAAAACTATATCTACATTGTAAGCCATTGTAAGCCAGGTACCATATGAACAGTTTCTGAAACGAGAATGCTGAGATAGATCATAACGCATTCTAAACAAGAATGCTGAGACAGATCATAACGCATTCTAAACAAGAATGCTGAGACAGATCATAACGCATTCTAAACAAGAATGCTGAGACAGATCATAACGCATTCTAAACTTTGACGCTTTCAAGCAGAGCAATTAAAGCAGAACAACTTGCAAGCTGAACAATGTGAAATCTAGCTCCCGCATTACCTCAAAACCAACAAGATATTTTGGCCCCTTAAAAAATGTTTGCAATCTCTGGGGTACAAAATGGAATATATTAAATGTTAACAGTTATCTACCATTGTCATCTATTATAGATTAATAACAGTTAATTGAGAAAAACAAACATATTACAGAACCTAAAAACGTATAGCTGTTTATATAAATTATTACTGATTATACAATAATTATAACAAATACAAAGAAAACCAATTTATAATAGAAACGCACATCTGTTGGTATACTAAAAATTGCTGCATACCACCCAAGTGAATGAAGTGTGGGAATAAACTTAACATGTAAAACATTAAAGTGGATGGGTTTGGAGCAAAAAAAAGTGAAAAACAGAAAGATCATGGGTTTGACATACATGAATAACCAAAGTCATTATTTATTTTTGAATAACAATTTTAAAATCAAAATGTGGCTTGAAAATATCGCATTTGATTTACACTAAAAACAGAACTCAAATAAGCACATAGGTTGATAGAATGACTATTCTAACCTCCACATAGTTACAATGAGAGAGCTAACAAGGGAGACAACACACACACAACTTACTGCTGAAGCTCCTCAGTAACCCAGACATGGAGGATACTGTGTGATAGGGATTATACTGAAGAAAGACAAAGTACCAACAATAAACACATATATTAGTGCATCACATTATGCGGTACGCCGGACCTTTATTTCATATTTTGTAACAGATTATCTTCCTTCACAAATATCGCCATATCCTGTCATGCTTTTCGAATCTGAAAAAATAATTATCTGAAATGACACAGACAAGTAGATATTAATAGCAAAATAATACTGCTAGAAAGTGTTATTGATATATGCTCTACAGAGAAATGTGAAGAAAATGTCTAGAAGCACACAAATATACATGGTTGATAGAATATATAAATATACATATGTCACGTGCATACAGGATCTAAAGTGAAAGATTATGTACATAATTTGTGAGACTAGTGATTTTGTCTATTGTCTTGAATATTCTAGTCTAGTACACATAACACGAGAAATGCCTTTAAAACGATAATCAGTGTTGAAATAAATGTTGATGTCATTTTTGTCCTAAATATACAACCAAAGGACAAAGATTGGATCTCCGATTTTTTCGCTCTCTAGCTATAAACACGATTGGACACCAGATTGTTCGTACACAATGACCTATTATTTATATGAGATAAACTCCATATTTCTAAGTATCTTTATGGTGAATACTAAACAAAGATCAATTGACAAAGTCAGTTGTCTAGCATAACAAAGGGGCATGCACGAGATACACTGTGTAAGAAGGGAAATAACGAGCTAGGTAGAAATAACAACAACAGTGACAACTAATACTAGTACGACTTCCACCTGCAAACAGCTAGGCAGCAAGCAGAATATGAGCCAAAGTTCTGGGAAAACTTGGCTAAATACATGTGCGTAAAGTGTCGTCCCTGATTAGCTCGAGAAGTCCGCACGGGCTAATCAGTGACAACACTTTGTGCCTATACAGGATTCTGCTTCAGTTGGTACCACTTTTCAACAAAAAATTCCATTAACGCCGAAAGTGTTGTCGCTGATTAGCATATGCAGACTGCACAAACTAATCTGGGATAACATTTTAATGATTTTACGCATATGCATTAAGCCCAATGTTCCCAGAACAAGACTTAAATGATGATGGAATATGAATGTTATATTCAATGATTATCAACATGTTTTAAACATTAACATTTTACTTTTATCTGAATGTAAAGATCAATTTTAATAATAAAATGTACAGATAAATCTTTTCTTACATACAAACTTATAATAGTAAGTTCTATTTTGTTAAAAAACAGTGATTTGTATTTTACAAGGCTAGTTGTTAATAATTTTGTGTATTTGTTAATATAAATTTTATTCTTTCTTTATTTCTGACGATACACATTTCATATTTTTCAAGAATGTAAAGCTCAGTGATTCTAGTAGACATACATTTGCTGGTTAATTGGCCCTCAAACCACTATACTGTAAGGGGATACACTTGCCACACAACTACCCAAACTCCTAAAGAAATTTAAAGGGACAAACCTTTCAAAAATACCTGCAATATTGAGCAGCAAATGGAAATGAATGAACAGATGAATGATTAAACAAAACTATGAAAGAAAAAATCAAAAAAACAAAGTGTTCTGTGTCAACATGCTTGCTAATATATATCATGACAAATACAGATTTCCTATTATATTTATAATGTAAATTGTATTTAACCCTTTGCATGCTGGGAAATTTGTCGTCTGCTAAAATGTCGTCTGCTGAATTTCTAAAATTAGCATTTTCTTCGATTTTTTTCAAAGAATACTATCAGAATAGCAAACAGTTTGGATCCTGATGAGACGCCACGTTCTGTGGCGTCTCATCTGGATCCAAAATGTTTGCAAAGGCCTTCAATATTCGGTTCCAGCGCTCAAAGGGTTAATCCAATTCCAAAAAGTGTCATAAGGTTAATACTATAAAGCTTTGTTTGCTCTCTGGACAATAATTTGGATGACTAAGTATCTCAAACTAGAAATGTGTACAAAGGACCCAGATGCCCTGCCATATTTTACTGGACACATAAACAGTGTTTAGTATATATGTACCAGTCCTTTGTAACTGTTGCTACACACAAAGCTTATTTCACATATGAGACATAAAACTTCAAGCAACCACCACTAGTTGGAATGATGCAATAATATAATGTTCATTTGTTCCAATAAATTGTGAAATCCCATAATGAACGATAAAGTTATGAGCCAGGCATGAAGATGTATTTTCACAACATAAACAGAGGGAATGAGCAAAAACTCCAAGCGTCCACTATGACCTTGACCTTGAAGCCCGTGAGGTGGTTTTGCAAGTGACGCATTGTCTTACTATGATGATCATTTATGCACAACAAAATAAATTGTCAAACAAAAAAATATCCCACATAAACATGCGGGGACAGTGGTCTAGTGGTAGGATGCTGGTCTAGGGATCGAGAGGTCCCTGGTTCGAATCCCACTCGGGGCACTGGATTTTTCTGAGCAAAAAATTAATCCCACGCTTGCTCCTCTCCACCCAGGTGTATAAATGGGTACCTGTGAGGGAAATAAGTCAATGTTCCGTGACCATATGTAAACGGACGACTTAAATCCCAGTGATCAGGGGGTTAATGTCGAAGTCGGCTGAAGATGCATATCGAAGCAGACTATAAACCGCAACTTTAACTTTAAACATGCTAACACACTTGCACACACGGACAGAGTAACACTACATGCCCTTCGGCAATTATCATGCCAAGGCATAAATATTGATAATTGTTAATTAAGACGAATCTTCATATGTCTTTGAGATTGCTTAAGTTACATAAATGAAATCTTAGTAAAGACAAAACAGGTGTAGAGGATGGGGTGGTGCAAAACTTATGTGTGATAATAATGAAAATTGTCTGAGCGCAAATAATCAAATGATATAAGATATTACTTTTTAAGATAAAACAAATTTATATAGAAGTTTAAATCCTTTAAAAATTGAGAATACTCCATTCAAATTCTCTGTGATAATGTTGATTATATTAGCAAGCACATTCCTTGATAAAACTTGTCTTCACATGCATAGAAAAGTCCAGTTGCCAGATTATGAAAGAAATTAGACCCGTGATGTGTGAAAACCTTGTACACACACAAATTCAATTTTACAGGCAAATCTAAAACATGTGTGTGATGTGTTCTGAGAAAACTGGGCATAATGCATATGCGTAAAGTGCTGTTCCCAGATTAGCCTGTGCAGTCCGCACAGGCTTATCCGGGACGACACTTTCCGCCTGGATTTTCGCTAAGAGACATCATTTAAATGAAAAATTCCATAACTGCACAGGCTAATCTGGGATGACAATTTACGCACAAGCATTATGCCCAGTTTTCTCAGAACACGACACATTCATCCACAAAGGAACAAATGAAACACTGAAAGCCAAAAGGCAGGAAGCCCAACATTTGTTGCTGTTTTTCTTTTTTGTGCCGAATGAAGGGATTAAGCACTGTACAAGGTTTCCATATAAAATGAGGGCAAGTAAATTGCTGGAGAGTATTGCCATGGCAACGCTGGCGCCAAGTGGTCATAAAGTTCAGGTTGCCATGGTGACAAGAATGACTTACTGGGCAGGAAGTTCCAGCCACTATCTGTGCTACTCCCAAATAACATTGTTTCTGAGCTCTACAAACAAGGAGGAGCAGTTGGCAAGCAAACAACACACGAACATCAACAAGTTTTTTCCCTTAGAATGTTGAAATGATGTACTGAGGATACACTAGCGGAGGACTAATTTTTCGTGCTGTTCAGGCTTCTGCAATTGTGGGACTTTATAACCAGTGCAAATATTAATCGATTTAAACATTTGTTAGGTTTTGCACAGTTTTTTACGATAGTCAAACCCAGAACAGAGCTAATAGTATCTATAAAACAAACTCCCACCTCTTTGTCATTAACTTATATATATTGGGCATATCATATTAAATTTGATAAAACCTTTTGCATTATACATTAAGTTTGACAAATATTGATTAGCCTTTGAAGATCAGCCAAATTACGTCATCATTTGATAAGTGGGGGTCATCAGAAAGATAACCAAATAATACAAACAACAATAAGGAAGTAAAGCAGTAAAACAAGGCAATAAGGTGACTTTAATAGGAAATGAAAAGGTGGAAAGCAGCAAATAAAAATCAATGGCAAGAATTTTTGATGATATTACAATAAAGAAATAATTTCTGATGAGATGGCATTATACAAGCCTGAAATGAGATCAGGAAAACATATTTTCTTTTGATTTCTTTTCATTATGAAACTGCATGTTGAACTAGGTGAATTAAAACGTGGAAAGCGTTCTTGCAGCATTTTTGTTTTAAAGACTGCTACCACCAATTTAGAGATTTACAAAGGATTTATAGCAGCCTATTCTTTTACTTTTCTTTTCTTATAAAGTAAATGTCCACCAAAATGAATCTTTGTCAATAAAAGAGAATGGAAATGTAAACTTGAATCACAGATCAGTGACTGATCGGGTAATAATTATGAAAAACTAACCAAAATATCTTAGTCAAAAAGGGACATAATTCTGTCAAGAAAAACAACAACAGAGTTCTGAGGGTGGTTTTTTCCGGAGAAAAATGTTAATCATTAAGAAAAATTTCAAGTTTCAAGGGAATACTTTTGTTAGTAAACGCTAATTTAGATACTGGAATTTATTACAAACATACAACCCTTCCTAGCAGGAGAGACTAACGCAAAGACAGACAGTTATATTATCTATCAAATGGTTGTACAACATATTGGACCTTTAAAAAAAATGTTCCTTACACACATTCAATAGCGAAAATGGATTAAGATTTGGCAGAGGCAAAAATACACTATTTGTAAGCTAAAGCATCTACAATTCATGAGTATTACGGGAAAAAAACATCATCAAAATGAATTTAGACACTTTGAATGTACAAAAGTAAATTAGACAAAAAACAATTATAGCATATATCTTGCATCCAGCTAAATTGGATCGATCTGAAATTGTTAAAACTGCAACACAAACTGTTGTCTGGCGCTATGAAAAGAGGGTTTATAATGAATGTGGGTAAAGTGTCGTCGCAGATTAGCCTGTGCAGACTAATCAGGGACAGCACTCTCCGTTTTTAATGTATTTTTCATTTTCAGGTAGACTATTCTTGACGAAAATCTAGTAATGGCCAAATTGTCGTCCCTGATTAGCCTGTGCGGACTGCACAGGCTAATCTGGGACAACACTGTACAAACAGGCATTATACCCCATCAAAGAGCGCCTCAACCTGTTCATGACAGACATTTTAGCAAAAACTTGCACAATCGTGGTATTCATAAGATTGATCCGATATAATAGATAATAAAATTAATATATACACAAAGCAAATTGAACTTTGTCATCTTTTTAAATTGCATTTCAGCCAAGCTCTGGGAAAACATGACCTAATGCATGGGCGTCAAGTGTTGTCCGAGATTTTGTCTGTTCAGTCCGCACTGGCTTAAAGGGCCAACACTTCCGATTTTATATATTTTTTTTGTTTAAAATAAGTCTCTTCTTGACAAAAATCCATTCTAGGCCCAAAGTGTTGTTCCTGCAGAGAGTACAGGCTAAAACCAGACTTTAGGCACATTAAGCCCAGTTTCCCAGAGCGTGTCTCCAAAAATATCTTTACCTTAACAAGCATCTTATATTATGGCAATGCAGAAAAATTCATTACAATTAAAAGAAAATTCAGGCTGCAGGGGAGAACAAAAAATTAGTAATTTGAAAACACGTAAGCACATTTAACCTAGTCAAAATGTCTCCAGCTAATTAACTGGTAAAATAGTTTGAAACAAACATTGCTGAATAATCTGGAACATGGTTTCTCAAATGTGTCGCGCTCTCAGAAAACTGGGCATAATGCGTGTGCGTAAAGTGTCGTCCCAGATTAGCCTGTGCAGTCCGCACAGGCTAATCAGGGACGACACTTTCCGCTTTTATGGAATTTTTCGTTTAAATGATGTCCTTTCTTAGCGAAAATCCAGTTTAGACAGAAAGTGTCGTCCCGGATTAGCCTGTGCAGACTGCACAGGCTAATCTGGGACGACAATTTACGCACATGCATTTTGTCCAGTTTTCTCAGAACGGGACTCAAATATTTTTGTTTGTTTGTTTTTAGTCTCCCTTAACAACAAATTCATACTCACATGTACAGGCTCAAATTCCAGGGACACTTTTGATGCCGACTTTTTTATTACGCTGCTATTTAGAGCGTTTTGAGACTGGAAGTGTTTTCTGTCCCAGAACACGCAGCAGAGCAGGGCCAGGGTTTGTACGTCCCCAATTGACTTGTAGTGGTTCATCCTGTAGGGAGAATTACCCAGGAGCATACAATATACACAAACAGCAAAGTCTTCACAGTGGAAAATAAGGACTCAAGATATGAACCGCGCTCTGAAAAACCAGGGCTTAATGTATGTGTGTAAAGTGTCATCCAAGATTAGCCTGTGCAGTCCACACAGGCTAATCATTGACAAAACTTTCCGCCTACGCTGGATTTTTGTTTAGTAGAGACCTCCTTTAAACAGAAAATTTAATAAAAGCCAAAAGTGAAGTCCCTGATTAGCTTATGCAGACTGCACAGGCTAATCTGGGACAACACTATACGCACATGCATTAAGCCCCTTTATCCCAGAGCGGGGCTCATTTGTTTATTTTATTCTTAGAAAGTCTATGGTGGTGTGGACAGACAGCAGATTTCTGTTTCTTTTTGGGCAGAGAGATTTTATTGAGTCTGACACAACATTTTTCGCATAGAAGCTGTTTGTAGAGAGAAGATCTATAAACATATTTATTCCGCCATTATAAGCAATGCAACTTATTGTTTTACAGAAATGATGTTAAAATGTTCGCTAATAAACTGTTAACTATGTGCATTTTAATTAACATATGAATAATATCATTTAATCAAGTATCTTTCATTGAGAAAGTATTGATTTTGGTGTGCTCAATATTGATGTTATATCTTTTTTATGACAAATAATACAACTTATTTATTTATTTTAAGCATGTTAAGTTTCTATAATATGTAACTTTTCACTATTCAAAAAATATAAAGTTGGGCCCACCAAGAACAAAAACATTTTTCTATTTCACTGAAATCCCTAACAACCCTGGTATAGCCCTACATAAACCCCCACATACAGTGACTCGACCATTTCCCGCCCCAGGGGTCGCTGTGCCCAAGGTGTCCCTGCGTCGGGATTCAAGTCTGGCTGCAGACACGGGGCTTGGATCACAGGTACCAGCGACCACAACTGAAACACAGAGCAACAAAGCTGAAACACAGAGCGACCACAACTGTAACACAGAGCGACCACAACTGTAACACAGAGCGACCACAACTGTAACACAGAGGTCCAGGCTCATGTCATGGGAAATACACTCTACAGATATTAACCTCGCTTTGGTAAACTCGATTGCGCAGTTCGCACAGGCTAATCAGGGATGACCCTTTTCTGCTTTTATGGAATTTTTTGTTTAGAGGAGGTCTCTTCTAAATGAAAATCAAGTGTAGGCGGAAAGTGTTGTCCCTGATGAGCCTGTGCATACTATAATCCTTGTGATAAGGCATGTAAATCATCTCAGACCCACAGATGTGCAATCAAACCTGACTCTACAAGCTAGGTCATGTGACCATATGACCAGGTCATGTGATCTCTAACAAACCCGCTGGGAATCAGTGTCATATTCGCCTTTTTCTCATCATTGAATGATTTACAAATGTGCTTACCCTGTCCCAGACTTAAGATCTGCGCTCTGGGAAACTGCAATACTGCAAATGTGTAGTGTTGTCCCTGATGAGCCTGCGCAGACTGCACATGTGAAGTGTTGTCCCTGATGAGCCTGTGCAGACTGCACATGTGTAGTGTTGTCCCTGATGAGCCTGTGCAGACTGCACATGTGTAGTGTTGTCCCTGATGAGCCTGTGCAGACTGCACATGTGTAGTGTTGTCCCTGATGAGCCTGTGCAGACTGCACATGTGTAGTGTTGTCCCTGATGAGCCTGTGCAGACTGCACATGTGTAGTGTTGTCCCTGATGAGCCTGTGCAGACTGCACATGTGTAGTGTTGTCCCTGATGAGCCTGTGCAGACTGCACATGTGTAGTGTTGTCCCTGATGAGCCTGTGCAGACTGCACATGTGTAGTGTTGTCCCTGATGAGCCTGTGCAGACTGCACATGTGTAGTGTTGTCCCTGATGAGCCTGTGCAGACTGCACATGTGTAGTGTTGTCCCTGATGAGCCTGTGCAGACTGCACATGTGTAGTGTTGTCCCTGATGAGCCTGTGCAGACTGCACATGTGTAGTGTTGTCCCTGATGAGCCTGTGCAGACTGCACATGTGTAGTGTTGTCCCTGATGAGCCTGTGCAGACTGCACATGTGTAGTGTTGTCCCTGATGAGCCTGTGCAGACTGCACATGTGTAGTGTTGTCCCTGATGAGCCTGTGCAGACTGCACATGTGTAGTGTTGTCCCTGATGAGCCTGTGCAGACTGCACATGTGTAGTGTTGTCCCTGATGAGCCTGTGCAGACTGCACATGTGTAGTGTTGTCCCTGATGAGCCTGTGCAGACTGCACATGTGTAGTGTTGTCCCTGATGAGCCTGTGCAGACTGCACATGTGTAGTGTTGTCCCTGATGAGCCTGTGCAGACTGCACATGTGTTGTGTTGTCCCTGATGAGCCTGTGCAGACTGCACAGTTTTCCCACAACAAGGCTCATATTTTGAGGCTTTATTGTCAGTCAATTTGAATGGTATGTCAACTATTTGTTAGCAATTTTAAAAGTAGATGTCAATAAGAATTTAGTAAGAAATTAAAGATTCTTACCTTAAAACACATTTCTCTTACTTTCTTATAAATGTGTAAATCAGAAATTAACAAGAGTTCCGCGGTCAGAGACATATGCCCCCAAAACAGGGCCTTGATTTTCACACTTATTTTGACAGTGACCTTGACCTTTGACCTAGTGACCCCAATTTCATTAGGGGTCATCTACTGTCCAAGGCCAATGCACATGTGAAGTATCAAGTCAATCAGTCAATTTGTTGACAAGTTATTGATCAGAAACCATTTTAAAACTTATTATGACAGTGTCCTTGACCTTTGACCTAGTGACCCCAATTTCAATTGGGTCATCTACTGTCCAAGGCCAATGCCAATGTGAAGTATCAAGCCAATCAGTCAATCGGTTCACAAGTTGTTGATCAGAATCGAACTGGTCTACCGACAGACACACAGACCGACAACACGACCCACAGACCTTATTCCAGCAAAACAATATACCCCCTCTTCTTCGAAGGGGGGCATAATAATTATGCTCACAAAGGAAATGTGCTTGGAAGAGTGAAGACCTAGATCACTGACAAGTAATGAACATTGTCAATCAAATCTTGTGGTATAGACAATTTAATGATCACACAATTGATGCATTCATAGCCCAACATGGAGTCGGTAAAACTATTGCCTGATGCCAACTTAAGAAACATTGCTGCTGCTACGTAAATTATGTACCGAGCAATTCTTAATTTGTCTGCACTGTGTACAGCGTATGCTGAGTATATTTCTCTAGTAAAAATAGAGTACCTTTCCATAAGAATTTTACTCATTAAACTGTGATATAAAAATTCCATCAAAACAGATTCCTCACAGATTCTATCTAATATCAAAACAACCAAGAAACAGATGACAGTAACCCTTTGAGCGCTGCAACCGGATTTTGAAGGCCTTTGCAAACAGTTTGGATCCAGATGAGACGCCACAAAACGTGGCATCTCATCAGGATCCAAACTGTTTGCTATTCTGAAAGTATTCTTTGAAAAAAAATCGAAACAAATGCTAATTTAAAAAATTTAGCAGACAATATTTTAGCAGATGACAAATTTCCCAGCATGCAAAGGGGTAATCATTATTTGAGCCGCACTCTGAGAAAAATGGGAAGAAGGGCCTTAATGCATGTGCGTAAGGTGTTGTCACAGGCTAATGAGGGACGACACTTTCCACTTTTATAGAAATTTTGCATGTAAAGAAATTCTCTTGTAAAAAAGAATCCAGTCTGGGCAGAAAGTGTCATCCCTGACTAGCCTGTGCAGAAAGTGTCGTCCCTGACTAGCCTGTGCAGAAAGTGTCGTCCCTGACTAGCCTGTGCGGACTGCTAAGGCTCATCCGGGAGGACACATTACACACATGCATTAAGCCCCGTTTTCCCATAATGCAGCTAATTAATAACCGGCCTGTCCTACCCTGACAAGGTCTCTTCTGCCCACTGACGCGGCCTCCATTTTATTGTGTTCACACATCGCAGTCAGATTGTTGAGGTTTAAACTGAAAACATGATGAAAAAGTGAAAACAACTGTTGCCATAACTTACTAACTTAACCCTTTCAGTGCCGGAACCGGATTTTGAAGGCCTTTGCAAACAGTTTGGATCCAGATGAGACGCCACAGAACGTGGCGTCTCATCAGGATTCAAACTGTTTGCTATTCTGATAGTATTCTTTGAAAAAAAATCGAAGATAATGCTTATTTTAGAAATTCAGCGGACAACATTTTTGCAGACGACAAATTTCCCAGCATGCAAAGGGTTAAGCTTTACAATCTTCTGTTTAATGTTGTTCAAATACTGTTCAAACAAAGGAGTCTAGACAGTGTAGTATATGGTGATATATTTGGATAAGTTCAAATCTGACATGCCATTTTTGACGAGCAACAGTAATTTCAATGTGAATATGTAAGCTGTGTACAAGAACAAATAAATCACAGAACTGTACACAACGATGTTAAATAAGCTTTTTATTATATAACTAAAAAACCTACTACAATCTTGCCATCAATTTGCTTTATACACAACAAAGTATGTGACAGAACTTGATCCCTAAAGTGGTTTAATGAAAGGTTAATTGTAAACAAAGTTTTTCTCAAATAAGCCCTTAGAGTTATTAAGGAATCTATTTCAAGTATGCTTTTAATGTATGACTTATAATTTTTTACAGTGTTTTTCCAGACCTGCAATAGGTCTAGTTTCGATATGATGTAGATTATATCAATTTTTTCATTAAGTTTCTGTTCGCATAAGACGTTTATGTTAAGAGTAGACTCGGAAATCTTCAGTAAAACTCGGACCGTCAAGTATGGAATATATTGGACGCACACACGTCTAATAAGGTAGACAGTCACTTACTACGAATGACAACAGCTAGTTGGATGATATACACAGGCATATCATAATGAATGATCATATATAGCACATAGCTGATAAATAATATCTTTTAATATTTTTTCTCAGTTTGGTGATGACCAGACAAAATGTATGACTTAGACATAAACAGATAAAAATAAGCCATGCTCTGTAAAAACAAGGTTTCATGCGTGTGTGTTAAGCCTTTGAGCGCTGGAACCGGATTTTAAAGGCCTTTGCAAACAGTTTGGATCCAGATGAGACGCCACAGAACGTGGCGTCTCATCAGGATCCAAACTGTTTGCTATTCTGATAGTATTCTTTGAAAAAAAATCAAAGAAAATGCTAATTTTAGAAATTCAGCAGACAACATTTTAGCAGACGACAAATTTCCCAGCATGCAAAGGGTTAAGTGTAGTTCCAGATGAGCCTTTGCCGTCTACACAGAATAATCAGGGACAACACTTTCCACCTATACTGGATTTTTGGTGCGAAGAATCTTAATTTAAACTAAATTAAAATTAAACAGAATCGTCCCTGATTAGCCTGTGAGGACTCTAAGGTTAATCTGGGACGACACTTTAGGAACATGCATTAAGCCCATCTTCCCAGAGCGCGGTTGAAATATAAACCACTAATGAGACATGGGCTATACCTCTGAAGCTGCTGGAAATATTTTTTGTTAATTAAAAAAAATCGCTGACATTTTATATCTTTTTTCATTTGCATTTATTTAGTGACTTTCAAATTAAAGTGTTGCATGGAAGTTGGCTATCAGTGAACAGACCAATATCATCAAACTGATGCTCTAAGCTTTATTCTATAGGACAACATTTACAATTATTCAAACAAGAGCACCGCATATCGGGTGCCAACGCTCGGCTGTGGGTGCTGGATTTTGTTTTTTTGACCTTTGACCTTGAAGGATGACCTTGACCTTTCACCACTCAAAATGTGCAACTCTATGAGATACACATGCATGCCAAATATCAAGTTGCTATCTTTAATATTGAAACAGTTATGGCCAATGTTAAAGTTTTCGGACGACTTCGACAACGACCCGGACGGCGGAAGACGAGCTGGCTATGACAATACCTCGGGTTTTCTTCGAAAACAGCCGAGCTAAAAATGATGATGCACTGAATACCTGTATGATCCTATCAAACTAACATACATTTGGGTGCAAACATTAAAAGCCACTTAACGCTTTCTCGCTCAGGGATGACACTCTCCGCTAGCAAAGTAAAAATGGCTACATGCAACCAGCATAAAACCAGGACAGCCTGCGAGTTACTCGCAGTCTGTTCAGGTTTCATTCTGTTTGCTGCTGATCAGTATCTAACAGTTGCAAATGAAGCCTTTAAAACTTGGATCTATTAAGAAAGGTTTTAAATTTTATTTTATTTTCTATGGAATAAAAATAGTCAAAAACTCTTATATGAGTGGTAAAGGGTTAAGAAACTGGTCTTTGACATAATTCACCTATATTTCTCGCCCAGTTCCCTGTGTATGTTCAGGAGATAGTGGGTGTCGTAGATGAGCACAGGCTCCAGCCTCATGCCCTTTCTCTTCTTGTCCTTTACAACTCGGTCCTTGTCAACAAAGTTTCTTTTACCCTCAGGCACGTCCTTGAATGTCCTTNTAGGGGTCATCTACTGTCCAAGGCCAATGCACATGTGAAGTATCAAGTCAATCAGTCAATTTGTTGACAAGTTATTGATCAGAAACCATTTTAAAACTTATTATGACAGTGTCCTTGACCTTTGACCTAGTGACCCCAATTTCAATTGGGTCATCTACTGTCCAAGGCCAATGCCAATGTGAAGTATCAAGCCAATCAGTCAATCGGTTCACAAGTTGTTGATCAGAATCGAACTGGTCTACCGACAGACACACAGACCGACAACACGACCCACAGACCTTATTCCAGCAAAACAATATACCCCCTCTTCTTCGAAGGGGGGCATAATAATTATGCTCACAAAGGAAATGTGCTTGGAAGAGTGAAGACCTAGATCACTGACAAGTAATGAACATTGTCAATCAAATCTTGTGGTATAGACAATTTAATGATCACACAATTGATGCATTCATAGCCCAACATGGAGTCGGTAAAACTATTGCCTGATGCCAACTTAAGAAACATTGCTGCTGCTACGTAAATTATGTACCGAGCAATTCTTAATTTGTCTGCACTGTGTACAGCGTATGCTGAGTATATTTCTCTAGTAAAAATAGAGTACCTTTCCATAAGAATTTTACTCATTAAACTGTGATATAAAAATTCCATCAAAACAGATTCCTCACAGATTCTATCTAATATCAAAACAACCAAGAAACAGATGACAGTAACCCTTTGAGCGCTGCAACCGGATTTTGAAGGCCTTTGCAAACAGTTTGGATCCAGATGAGACGCCACAAAACGTGGCATCTCATCAGGATCCAAACTGTTTGCTATTCTGAAAGTATTCTTTGAAAAAAAATCGAAACAAATGCTAATTTAAAAAATTTAGCAGACAATATTTTAGCAGATGACAAATTTCCCAGCATGCAAAGGGGTAATCATTATTTGAGCCGCACTCTGAGAAAAATGGGAAGAAGGGCCTTAATGCATGTGCGTAAGGTGTTGTCACAGGCTAATGAGGGACGACACTTTCCACTTTTATAGAAATTTTGCATGTAAAGAAATTCTCTTGTAAAAAAGAATCCAGTCTGGGCAGAAAGTGTCATCCCTGACTAGCCTGTGCAGAAAGTGTCGTCCCTGACTAGCCTGTGCAGAAAGTGTCGTCCCTGACTAGCCTGTGCGGACTGCTAAGGCTCATCCGGGAGGACACATTACACACATGCATTAAGCCCCGTTTTCCCATAATGCAGCTAATTAATAACCGGCCTGTCCTACCCTGACAAGGTCTCTTCTGCCCACTGACGCGGCCTCCATTTTATTGTGTTCACACATCGCAGTCAGATTGTTGAGGTTTAAACTGAAAACATGATGAAAAAGTGAAAACAACTGTTGCCATAACTTACTAACTTAACCCTTTCAGTGCCGGAACCGGATTTTGAAGGCCTTTGCAAACAGTTTGGATCCAGATGAGACGCCACAGAACGTGGCGTCTCATCAGGATTCAAACTGTTTGCTATTCTGATAGTATTCTTTGAAAAAAAATCGAAGATAATGCTTATTTTAGAAATTCAGCGGACAACATTTTTGCAGACGACAAATTTCCCAGCATGCAAAGGGTTAAGCTTTACAATCTTCTGTTTAATGTTGTTCAAATACTGTTCAAACAAAGGAGTCTAGACAGTGTAGTATATGGTGATATATTTGGATAAGTTCAAATCTGACATGCCATTTTTGACGAGCAACAGTAATTTCAATGTGAATATGTAAGCTGTGTACAAGAACAAATAAATCACAGAACNTTTTAGCAGACGACAAATTTCCCAGCATGCAAAGGGTTAATGCATGTGCGTAAGGTGTTGTCACAGTCTAATCAGGGACGACACTTTCCACTTTTATAGAAATTTTGCGTGTAAAGAAAGTCTCTTGTAAAAAAGAATCCAGTCTGGGCAGAAAGTGTCGTCCCTGACTAGCCTGTGCGGACTGCTTAGGCTCATCCGGGAAGACACATTACACACATGCATTAAGCCCCATTTTCCCATAATGCAGCTAATTTATAGCCGGCCTGTCCTACCCTGACAAGGTCTCTTCTGCCCACTGACGCGGCCTCCATTTTATTGTGTTCACACATTGCAGTCAGATTGTTGAGGTTTAAACTGAAAAACATGATGAAAAAGTGAAAACAACTGTTGCCATAACTTACTAACTTAACCCTTTCAGTGCTGGAACCGGATTTTGAAGGCCTTTGCAAACAGTTTGGATCCAGATGAGACGCCACAGAACGTGACGTCTCATCAGGATCCAAACTGTTTGCTATTCTGATAGTATTCTTTGAAAAAAAATCGAAGATAATGCTAATTTTAGAAATGCAGCAGACAACATTTTTGCAGACTACAAATTTCCCAGCATGCAAAGGGTTAAGCTTTACAATCTTCAGTTAAATGTTGTTCAAAGACTGTTCAAACAAAGGAGAGTCTAGACAGCGTAGTTTACAATATGGTGATATATTTGGATAAGTTCAAATCCGACATGCCATTTTTGACGAGCAAAAGTAATTTCAATGTGAGTATGTAAGCTGTGTACAAGAACAAATAAATCACAGAACTGTACACAACGATGTTAAATAAGCTTTTTATTATATAACTAAAAAACCTACTACAATCTTGCCATCAATTTGCTTTATACACAACAAAGTATGTGAAAGAACTTGATTTTTAAAGTCATTTAATGAAAGGTTAATTGTAAACAAATGTAGATTATATCAATTTTTTCATTAAGTTTCTGTTCGCATAAGACGTTTATGTTTAGAGTAGACTCGGAAATCTTCAGTAAAACTCGGACCGTCAAGTATGGAATATATTGGACGCACACACGTCTTATAAGGTAGACAGTCACTTACTACGAATGACAACAGCTAGTTGGATGATATAAACAGGCATATCATAATGAATGATCATATATAGCACATAGCTGATAAATAATATCTTTTAATATTTTTTCTCAGTTTGGTGATGACCAGACAAAATGTATGACTAAGACATAAACAGATAAAAAATAAGCCATGCTCTGTAAAAACCAGGTTTCATGCGTGTGTGTTAACCCTTTGAGCGCTGGAACCAGATTTTGAAGGCCTTTGCAAACAGTTTGGATCCAGACTGTTTGCTATTCTGATAGTATTCTTTGAAAAAAAAATGAAGAAAATGCTGATTTTAGAAATTCAGCAGACGACATTTAAGCAGACGACAAATTTCCCAGCATGCAAAGGGTTAAGTGTAGTCCCAGATGAGCCCTTGCCGTCTACACAGAATAATCAGGGACAACACTTTCCACCTATACTGGATTTTTGGTGCGAAGAATCTTAATTTAAACTAAAATAAAATTAAAGAGAGTCGTCCCTGATTAGCCTGTGAGGACTCTAAGGTTAATCTGGGACGACACTTTAGGAACATGCATTAAGCCCATCTACCCAGAGCGCGGTTGAAATATAAACCACTAATTACACATGGGCTATACCTCTGAAGCTGCTGGAAATATTTTTTGTTAATTAAAAAAAATCGCTGACATTTTATATCTTTTATCATTTGCATTAATTTAGTGACTTTCAAATAAAAGTGTTGCATGGGAGTTGGCTATCAGTGAACAGACCAATATCATCAAACTGATGCTCTAAGCTTTATTCTATAGGACAACATTTACAATTATTCAAACAAGAGCACCGCATATCGGGTGCCAACGCTCGGCTGTGGGTGCTGGATTTTTTTTTTTTGACCTTTGACCTTGAAGGATGACCTTGACCTTTCACCACTCAAAATGTGCAACTCTATGAGATACACATGCATGCCAAATATCAAGTTGCTATTTTTAATATTGAAACAGTTATGGCCAATGTTAAAGTTTTCGGACGACTTCGACAACGACCCGGACGGCGGAAGACGAGCTGGCTATGACAATACCTCGGGTTTTCTTCGAAAACAGCCGAGCTAAAAATGATGATGCACTGAATACCTGTATGATCCTATCAAACTAACATACATTTGGGTGCAAACATTAAAAGCCACTTAATGCTTTCTTGCTCAGGGATGACACTCTCCGCTAGCAAAGTAAAAATGGCTACATGCAACCAGCATAAAACCAGGACAGCCTGCGAGTTACTCGCAGTCTAATCAGGTTTCATTCTGTTTGCTGCTGATCAGTATCTAACAGTTGCAAATGAAGCCTTTAAAACTTGGATCTATTAAGAAAGGTCTTAAATTTTATTTTATTTTCTATGGAATAAAAATAGTCAAAAACTCTTATATGAGTGGTAAAGGGTTAAGAAACTGGTCTTTGACATAATTCACCTATATTTCTCGCCCAGTTCCCTGTGTATGTTCAGGAGATAGTGGGTGTCGTAGATGAGCACAGGCTCCAGCCTCATGCCCTTTCTCTTCTTGTCCTTTACAACTCGGTCCTTGTCAACAAAGTTTCTTTTACCCTCAGGCACGTCCTTGAATGTCCTTGACTTTGTTCTTTGTCTCTGCTGATAACGAAAACATAAAAAACATTCACAAAATTAATAAGGGGCCTCTAACAGTTATATAAGCATGCCAATCTGCAATAATCAATGTCTTGATTTAATACATTGACTTTTAATTGTCATCAATAAAGGGCCAAATAAGTACTTAATAAGGGACTTTTAACAGAAATATAAGCATTCCAATCTACATTAATCAATGTCTTGATTTAATACATTGACTTTTAATTGCCATCAATAAAGGGCCAAATAAGTACTTAATAAGGGACTTTTAACAGAAATATAAGCATTCCAATCTGCATTAATCAATGTCTTGATTTAATACATTGACTTTTAATTGCCATCAATAAAGGGCCAAATAAGTACTTAATAAGGGACTTTTAACAGAAATATAAGCATTCCAATCTGCATTAATCAATGTCTTGATTTAATACATTGGCTTTTAATTGCCATCAATAAAGGGCCAAATAAGTACTTAATAAGGGACTTTTAACAGAAATATAAGCATTCCAATCTGCATTAATCAATGTCTTGATTTAATACATTGGCTTTTAATTGCCATCAATAAAGGGCCAAATAAGTACTTAATAAGGGACTTTTAACAGAAATATAAGCATTCCAATCTGCATTAATCAATGTCTTGATTTAATACATTGGCTTTTAATTGTCATCAATAAAGAGGCAAATCATGAATGGTTATTAATATCCCATACGAAAACACAACCTACTTTTCACAAAGTGGATGGTGGCATTTTTCTAAATCGTAGAAGGCAAGTAGAAGTGATATCTGGCAATGACTAGGTGCCATTTTTCTACATCGTAGAAGGCAAGTAGAAGTGATATCTGGCCATGACTAGGTGCCATTTTTCTATCGTAGAAGGCAAGTAGAAGTGATATCTGGCAATGACTAGGTGCCATTTTTATACATCGTAGAAGGCAAGTAGACGTGATATCTGGCAATGGCTAGGTGCCATTTTTCTATCGTAGAAGGCAAGTAGAAGTGATATCTGGCCATGACTAGGTGCCATTTTTCTACATCGTAGAAGGCAAGTAGAAGTGATATCTGGCAATGACTAGGTAAATATTATTGCTGAAGCTGCCGCTCATCAGACCCCATTAAATTTTACGCGAACAGAGACATCCTAGTTCATATGAGCCGCGTAATGCATGTGCATAAAGTATCGTCGCAGATTAGCCTAAGCAGTCCGCACAGGCTAATCAGACATGACACTTTCCACTTAGACTGGATTTTTGTTAGAAGTTACTTCATTTTAACGAAAAATTCCATAGAATCTGAAATTGTCGTCCCTGATTAGCCTGTGCAGTCCGCACAGGCAAATATGGGACAACACTTTCCGCACATGCATTAAATCCAGTTTACAGAGAATGCGGTTTTTTAATACCAAAGTTTGTACCTTGGTTTGGATGTACCACTGACCCACGGATCCTATTTCAGCTTTTGGGGTTGGTGGACTTCTTGAATACAAGGCGTAGCTGGCACTGCTTGTTGCACTCCGAACTCGATTGGTTGAGGAAATGGTGACCAACTCTGACAGGGCCCTGTGAACATTAATGCATATGAGACACGCTCTTGGAAAACGGGGCTTAATGCATGTGCGTAAAGTGTCATCCCAGATAAGCCTGTGCAGTCTGAAAATGCTCACAGATGACACTGCACAGGCTAATTGGGGACAACACTTTAAGCATATGAATAAAGCCCTGTTTTATTAAAGCACTGCGTTTTGATTTCTGAAAAAAAAAAAAAAAAAAGAAAAGTATATACTATAAAAACATAAACAGCATGTTTTGTCAGCAAACTCAATATATTCATGAAAAGCTGTAAACTGTATATAGTGGGCTTAAAACAAGTTTGAAGGTATGCTATGGTCAACCAAACACTCATAGAGTAACAGTTCCACACATTATCTGACCATAATGAAAATTAGTTTCCTAAGCTTATAGACTTTCAGACAAACAGTTGATGACATAGATTTGCCCATTCAGCGAGAAAGTCCATTTGTCACGCTAACGCAAAAAATAATTTTAGTCTTTAGATGTTTTAGGCCTTAAAACAATAAAGGTAATAGATCTTAACATGAAAACATACATTTTTGGACATGCACCATTTTTGGACAAACACAATTTTGGATTAAAAAACAAATTGGATAAAGTCAGTGCGCTCAGCTTGGGAGACTAAGGACTTAATTATTTTCCTAAATAATAGTATCAAGAAATTCGTTTTACAACACCAGAATCTCAATCATATCAAAACTTTAATTCAGATTGTCAGAAAAAGTAGTGGCTATTTGCTATCACCTTTCAGGTAGCATAAAAATATCAGGATTTGTTTACTCCGATAAGTATACATTGTATCAGTCTCAGGAAAGAGTGATGCTTTTTGTCTGTGTCAGATAAGCAATTGAAAGGTTTATGCCAACCTTACAAAGAATTGTTTATTAACAAAATATAATGACAAACAAACCTTATTTCATGCTACATGCAACTTAACTTAGCAATCATTACAAATTCATGCTGTGTTACTTACTTTGGAGTTTTTTCTACACCAATTATGGCTTCCTTTGAACGCCTAAAGCATATCAGCAAACCTGAAAGAGGTTACACAGACAAACCTGAAAGAGGTTACACAGACAAACCTGAAAGAGGTTACACAGGAAAACCTGAAGGATGTTACAAAGACAAACCTGAAAGAGGTTACACAGGAAAACCTAAAGGAGGTTACAAAGACAAACCTGAAAGAGGTTACAAAGACAAACCTGAAAGAGGTTACACAGGAAAACCTGAAGGAGGTAACAAAGACAAACCTGAAAGAGGTTACACAGGAAAACCTGAAGGAGGTTACAAAGACAAACCTGAAAGAGGTTAAACAGGAAAACCTGAAGAGGGTTAAAAAGGCAAACCTTAAGAAGGTTAAACAGGCAAACCTGAAAGAGGTTAAACAGGCAAACCTGAAAGAGGTTAAACAGGAAAACCTGTAGAGGGTTAAACAGGCAAACCTGAAACGGGTTCAACAGGAAAACCTGAAGGAGGTTAAACAGGCAAACCTGACAGAGGTTAAACAGGAAAACCTGAAGAAGGTTACACAGACAAACCTGAAAGAGGTTAAACAGGCAAACCTGAAACAGGTTACACAGACAAACCTGAAGAAGGTTACAAAGGCAAACTTGAAAAAGATTACAGTACACAGACAAACCTGAAGAAGGTTACAATGGCAAACCTGAAAGAGGTTACACAGACAAACCTGAAAAAAGTTACAAAGGAAAACCTCAAGAGATTAAACAGGAAAACCTGAAGAAGGTTTCACAGACAATAAATTGCATAATACAGCATGACTATTGGAAGACAACAATCTTAACAAAAAAACATATCAGCAAACCTGAAAGAGGTTAAACAGGAAAACCTGAAGAAGATTACACAGGCAATAAATTGCATAATATAGTATGGCTCAAAACAAGAGATAAGACAACTAACTTAACATTTCAGAATTTATTCAAATTCTTCAACAAAAACTTCTCTATTTTACTACAAGTACACTGGATTTTTCACACTAATAAACCAAAAACTAAATTGTTCAGCAATTTTTACATCATTTTAAACATTCAAGACAATTACAGCTAGAAATCGGCCAGTTTTGACCATAGGGGCATTATTTAAACACAGTTGTGGAGAATCACAATGTTATGTTACAAACCAAAAAATAGCCAGTTTTGAGCCCATTGTCATGATTTGACGAAACTAAATAGCTGGACCATATACTATGTTCCATACAAAATATTACATATCTGGATGTTTACCGTTAAACAAATGTTAACGAAAAAAGTCACCCTGCCATTTTAAAGTCTGGCTAAATCTCTACAAGAACAGAAGTGACAGTGCTGGTTCATCTGCTGTTACGTGCGAAATAGTGTATAAATGAGCCTCACTCTGTGAAAAGGGGGTTTAATAAAAAATATAAAATTATTAATTAACCAGAAAGTGTCGTCCCTGATTAGCCTGTGCGGACTGCACAGGCTAATCTGGGACAACACTTAACGCACATGCATTAAGCCCCCTTTTCAAAGAGCAAGGCTCAAATGTAAAAATGTGTAATTAAGTTGTCAGTGTTTTCCACTTACCCACAGAGTTGAATTGTGCCCCACAAGTTCTAGGAAATGGTATTGAGTTGTCTTGGTAGCCAGAGAAGGGTAGTGGATGTATGAAGGGTGCGTGGAAGCCAGCTGGGCCCGGGAAGGGGTCCGTATCGGGAGTCTTCCTCTCCTCCAACTGAAGAGTATCCACGATTGTTATACAATCAAAAGAAGTGAAATGATATGTGATACTGATGTATCCGGGCCTACAAGCCCAGTTTGGAGAGGGCCGGACTGTCAATGCAGAGTTTCTGAGTTTTAACAAGCACGGTCATGTAACTTGTGTGAGGATTTGTCATGAAATAATATCTACAGCTGTTCCCTCCCCTACTTCAGAAGTGAAATGATACGTGATACTCACTTTTCCAGCCTACTAGCTCAGTTTGGAGAGAGACTGAACTGAGTTTAAACAAGCTTGGTGATGTAACTTGTTACAGTTTTAAGTTGCTTGTATAGGTGTGTGCAAGAAGTGAACCAGCTATCCCAGGAAACGTAGGAGTAACTAACTATTGTAACATGAATGAAATACTCTTGAAAACTGCAAAAAATGTGAATAAACAAAACAAAGTTTATTCCACTTTTACAGCGAATTCCGTTGATTAAAGCCCCGTTGATTAAATTTCTGCTATAAACCACGGCATGAAATGACGTCATTTTTTTTTGACAAAATGACGTCATAAATCCAGCGAATATATCGAGTTAAACTAATTTTGTTAAAATAAAAAGGTTTACTGGATAAAAGGTGGAATAAATAGAATAATAGGTTAGGGTTGATTATAGATCAGGTTTATACTCAATTAAAAATCAGACAAGGCATGAACAGTTTATGATTTTATTTTTGGNATTCTTTGTTTGTTCATTAGTCGTTGTCTAACACCTTCAATTATTCGTTAAACTTGCAATATGGTGTTTCACGCTTGCAGCGTTTAGTATTTGTCAATGTTATCTTTCTGAGAAGGGGCATAGTACAGTAGATCATTGGACTATTAATTCGCATTACGCCCGGTAATTGGCATACACTAATTATAAAAAGAAAGTTGTTTAGGATTATCATAGCACAGAATTATCACCTTGTTCCGTTATGGCTTTAAACATTTACGACATCATTTCAAATGCTTTCGGGCGAAACTATTGTGTATTACCGGTTTACAAGGAAATTCACCCAATAACACAAATGTAATGGTCCATTGCCCTCAGGCATGATTATGCCAGGTTTTATGACCGTAATCCAGTTGTAAATCCCCATGATCGAAGTGTCATCAGATAACGAAAAAAGGGCCGAAATATTGAAAAATAGCGATGTAAAATATACTGTCCAAAAATTTAGAGTTATTAATTATTGACGAAAACCCGCATGTCCGAAAATTAAGTCACGAAAAATAATTATTTTGGCTAAAACAAGGGGTGTCCGAAAACTTAAGAGTGTCCGAAAACATAGAGTTATAACGGTAATAACCAAAGTTGCTCTTCAAACTACTGAGATGAGCAGATAATACATACGTTCATACCAGGGATCATATTTTCCCACAACATCAATCGGTCTGGATTTAAAATCGTCGAAATCGGGACACTCCATAAAAAATTGTTGGGAAATTTGACCAAAAAGAAGGACACCTAAAACGATCAATCATTCGACCTTTACTTTAGTCATTATATTACTAAAAAAACTCTAATTTTCTGCACAATTTTGACGATATATGTGTTTAAGAAATTCTTGAACACAGCGTTCTTCATTGTCCGGAATTTAACACGCTCTATAAACTGAACTGTGGGGTTTCCCCATATGCCTCGATTTGACATCCAATCGGTACAGGGATATCCCATTGAACATATATATGTAAATCGCGTGACGGGATGTGAGCGCATCGAGCACTTTTCTTATTCAACCAATCGTCAATTAACTCTAAATTTAGATTGATGCAATATGTTAAAAATCAGTCGAAAACGAAAGTTTATTATGTGAAACATCGATGCGTAATGGTCAGCATCCAATTTGTTTGATGTACAAAATAGGTGTTTTAACAGGTTTTATAACCTTAGGTGGTATACTACACAGGATAATTAGTGTCATTGGCGTTTATTTCTGTATGATACATCTTTCGATAGCAATTAGAGACCCCTTTCATAAAAACACTGTGGTGTGAATGCCTGATAAAATCAATAATTTGCCGATAAATCGCCGATAAGGTGTCAAAAACAACACTGGTTCACTCGAGTATCAGAAGCGGGTTGTTAATTGGGGGCAATAAAGGGATTAGCGATGGTAAATTTTAGCCAGACAGAGCTTGAATAGCGAATTTTATTGGGAACTTATAGACTTTACATCGTTTTTTTTACGAATGTTGGGACAGAATCGGACCGACTGTTTGGGATTTTCAATCGGTCTTTCATGACCCCAATCGGTCTAGGACCGACAAAACCGAAAAAAATATGATCCCTGNGTGGCATACAGGTCATTGTGGTTGTGGCATACAGGTCATTGTGGTTGTGGCATACAGGTCATTGTGGTTGTGGCATACAGGTCATTGTGGTTGTGGCATACAGGTCATTGTGGTTGTGGCATACAGGTCATTGTGGTTGTGGCATACAGGTCATTGTGGTTGTGGCATACAGGTCATTGTGGTTGTGGCATACAGGTCATTGTGGTTGTGGCATACAGGTCATTGTGGTTGTGGCATACAGGTCATTGTGGTTGTGGCATACAGGTCATTGTGGTTGTGGCATACAGGTCATTGTGGTTGTGGCATACAGGTCATTGTGGTTGTGGCATACAGGTCATTGTGGTTGTGGCATACAGGTCATTGTGGTTGTGGCATACAGGTCATTGTGGTTGTGGCATACAGGTCATTGTGGTTGTGGCATACAGGTCATTGTGGTTGTGGCATACAGGTCATTGTGGTTGTGGCATACAGGTCATTGTGGTTGTGGCATACAGGTCATTGTGGTTGTGGCATACAGGTCATTGTGGTTGTGGCATACAGGTCATTGTGGTTGTGGCATACAGGTCATTGTGGTTGTGGCATACAGGTCATTGTGGTTGTGGCATACAGGTCATTGTGGTTGTGGCATACAGGTCATTGTGGTTGTGGCATACAGGTCATTGTGGTTGTGGCATACAGGTCATTGTGGTTGTGGCATACAGGTCATTGTGGTTGTGGCATACAGGTCATTGTGGTTGTGGCATACAGGTCATTGTGGTTGTGGCATACAGGTCATTGTGGTTGTGGCATACAGGTCATTGTGGTTGTGGCATACAGGTCATTGTGGTTGTGGCATACAGGTCATTGTGGTTGTGGCATACAGGTCATTGTGGTTGTGGCATACAGGTCATTGTGGTTGTGGCATACAGGTCATTGTGGTTGTGGCATACAGGTCATTGTGGTTGTGGCATACAGGTCATTGTGGTTGTGGCATACAGGTCATTGTGGTTGTGGCATACAGGTCATTGTGGTTGTGGCATACAGGTCATTGTGGTTGTGGCATACAGGTCATTGTGGTTGTGGCATACAGGTCATTGTGGTTGTGGCATACAGGTCATTGTGGTTGTGGCATACAGGTCATTGTGGTTGTGGCATACAGGTCATTGTGGTTGTGGCATACAGGTCATTGTGGTTGTGGCATACAGGTCATTGTGGTTGTGGCATACAGGTCATTGTGGTTGTGGCATACAGGTCATTGTGGTTGTGGCATACAGGTCATTGTGGTTGTGGCATACAGGTCATTGTGGTTGTGGCATACAGGTCATTGTGGTTGTGGCATACAGGTCATTGTGGTTGTGGCATACAGGTCATTGTGGTTGTGGCATACAGGTCATTGTGGTTGTGGCATACAGGTCATTGTGGTTGTGGCATACAGGTCATTGTGGTTGTGGCATACAGGTCATTGTGGTTGTGGCATACAGGTCATTGTGGTTGTGGCATACAGGTCATTGTGGTTGTGGCATACAGGTCATTGTGGTTGTGGCATACAGGTCATTGTGGTTGTGGCATACAGGTCATTGTGGTTGTGGCATACAGGTCATTGTGGTTGTGGCATACAGGTCATTGTGGTTGTGGCATACAGGTCATTGTGGTTGTGGCATACAGGTCATTGTGGTTGTGGCATACAGGTCATTGTGGTTGTGGCATACAGGTCATTGTGGTTGTGGCATACAGGTCATTGTGGTTGTGGCATACAGGTCATTGTGGTTGTGGCATACAGGTCATTGTGGTTGTGGCATACAGGTCATTGTGGTTGTGGCATACAGGTCATTGTGGTTGTGGCATACAGGTCATTGTGGTTGTGGCATACAGGTCATTGTGGTTGTGGCATACAGGTCATTGTGGTTGTGGCATACAGGTCATTGTGGTTGTGGCATACAGGTCATTGTGGTTGTGGCATACAGGTCATTGTGGTTGTGGCATACAGGTCATTGTGGTTGTGGCATACAGGTCATTGTGGTTGTGGCATACAGGTCATTGTGGTTGTGGCATACAGGTCATTGTGGTTGTGGCATACAGGTCATTGTGGTTGTGGCATACAGGTCATTGTGGTTGTGGCATACAGGTCATTGTGGTTGTGGCATACAGGTCATTGTGGTTGTGGCATACAGGTCATTGTGGTTGTGGCATACAGGTCATTGTGGTTGTGGCATACAGGTCATTGTGGTTGTGGCATACAGGTCATTGTGGTTGTGGCATACAGGTCATTGTGGTTGTGGCATACAGGTCATTGTGGTTGTGGCATACAGGTCATTGTGGTTGTGGCATACAGGTCATTGTGGTTGTGGCATACAGGTCATTGTGGTTGTGGCATACAGGTCATTGTGGTTGTGGCATACAGGTCATTGTGGTTGTGGCATACAGGTCATTGTGGTTGTGGCATACAGGTCATTGTGGTTGTGGCATACAGGTCATTGTGGTTGTGGCATACAGGTCATTGTGGTTGTGGCATACAGGTCATTGTGGTTGTGGCATACAGGTCATTGTGGTTGTGGCATACAGGTCATTGTGGTTGTGGCATACAGGTCATTGTGGTTGTGGCATACAGGTCATTGTGGTTGTGGCATACAGGTCATTGTGGTTGTGGCATACAGGTCATTGTGGTTGTGGCATACAGGTCATTGTGGTTGTGGCATACAGGTCATTGTGGTTGTGGCATACAGGTCATTGTGGTTGTGGCATACAGGTCATTGTGGTTGTGGCATACAGGTCATTGTGGTTGTGGCATACAGGTCATTGTGGTTGTGGCATACAGGTCATTGTGGTTGTGGCATACAGGTCATTGTGGTTGTGGCATACAGGTCATTGTGGTTGTGGCATACAGGTCATTGTGGTTGTGGCATACAGGTCATTGTGGTTGTGGCATACAGGTCATTGTGGTTGTGGCATACAGGTCATTGTGGTTGTGGCATACAGGTCATTGTGGTTGTGGCATACAGGTCATTGTGGTTGTGGCATACAGGTCATTGTGGTTGTGGCATACAGGTCATTGTGGTTGTGGCATACAGGTCATTGTGGTTGTGGCATACAGGTCATTGTGGTTGTGGCATACAGGTCATTGTGGTTGTGGCATACAGGTCATTGTGGTTGTGGCATACAGGTCATTGTGGTTGTGGCATACAGGTCATTGTGGTTGTGGCATACAGGTCATTGTGGTTGTGGCATACAGGTCATTGTGGTTGTGGCATACAGGTCATTGTGGTTGTGGCATACAGGTCATTGTGGTTGTGGCATACAGGTCATTGTGGTTGTGGCATACAGGTCATTGTGGTTGTGGCATACAGGTCATTGTGGTTGTGGCATACAGGTCATTGTGGTTGTGGCATACAGGTCATTGTGGTTGTGGCATACAGGTCATTGTGGTTGTGGCATACAGGTCATTGTGGTTGTGGCATACAGGTCATTGTGGTTGTGGCATACAGGTCATTGTGGTTGTGGCATACAGGTCATTGTGGTTGTGGCATACAGGTCATTGTGGTTGTGGCATACAGGTCATTGTGGTTGTGGCATACAGGTCATTGTGGTTGTGGCATACAGGTCATTGTGGTTGTGGCATACAGGTCATTGTGGTTGTGGCATACAGGTCATTGTGGTTGTGGCATACAGGTCATTGTGGTTGTGGCATACAGGTCATTGTGGTTGTGGCATACAGGTCATTGTGGTTGTGGCATACAGGTCATTGTGGTTGTGGCATACAGGTCATTGTGGTTGTGGCATACAGGTCATTGTGGTTGTGGCATACAGGTCATTGTGGTTGTGGCATACAGGTCATTGTGGTTGTGGCATACAGGTCATTGTGGTTGTGGCATACAGGTCATTGTGGTTGTGGCATACAGGTCATTGTGGTTGTGGCATACAGGTCATTGTGGTTGTGGCATACAGGTCATTGTGGTTGTGGCATACAGGTCATTGTGGTTGTGGCATACAGGTCATTGTGGTTGTGGCATACAGGTCATTGTGGCATACAGGTCATTGTGGCATACAGGTCATTGTGGTTGTATTGATATGAGCCTTGATCTTGGACATTTGGGCTTAATGCATAAGTGTAAAGTGTCGTCCCAGATGTACCTGTGCAGTCTGCGCACTTTAATCAGGGACAACACTTAGGGCCTAGACTGGATGTTTGTTTTAATGAAAAATGCCATAAAAGCGAAAAGTGTAGTCCCTGATTAGCCTGTGCTAAATGCACACTGCACAGGCTAATCTGGGATGACACTTTAGGCCCATGCATTAAGCCCAGTTTTCCAGACCAAGGCTCATTTTATCGGCCTTATGAATTATTCAGGAATATGTAGCAAGCTGTTAACACTTATGTATCTCCAATATGTCCCACAATATACTGAAACAATTGTCAAGAATATTAACTTGTGTTCAGTTACTGATCACTTTTTTGTTTACCTCCATTACAGATATGGTTAAATTTCTAAAATCAATTACACAAGTGTATACAAAATAAATAAAAAGCTGTCCATATCAATAGAACATACATGTTTCCAAAGTTCTCAATGTATCACTCACATATGCTGAAGCTTTACACCTACCCTCATGAGCTTCTTTATCAAGGCAGGAGGCAGGCCTGTAGAGGAGGTCACATCAAACATGGGCGGGGCATTGTTGGGGTAGTCCAAGGGGAAGGTCACAGTCACACAGATAGCGTGCTTCCCAGAGTTGATAGTCATACTGCAATAGCGATTGTCACTGTCCAGCTACAAAGCAAGAACAATGACAGGTGACCCAAGGATTTTATTGAAATCTTTACACGAATCTTTTATTGATGCAAATTTTTTATTGGTAAAAAAAATACATGTTAAAGGTATGTATACCTCTTTCTGATAGGCAGATGTTTTTTTATTATCCCTAAAACATTTATGAACAATAAAATCTCTCTTATATTGGAACAAGAAATAAATGCTTTATGGTATCTTATCCAGTGTTCCTGTCTACGCTGTGTAAGTATCTAATTACACAATGGTATTTGTCCCTACCCCATTAATGGTAACATTAGGGATGAACTTGTTGACAAGGGAGAACTCCTGCATCAGCGTCATGGTCTGGCGATCTGATTGGACGCTCCCCACGTTCACCTCGGGCGCTGACATGGACTGGAGCACCTCCCTCGTGGAGTCAGTGGAATCCAGTAAGGTCTCATCACCACCGTCCAGTACCTCCTGTCCACACAGCTGAAACCACACCTTTCTGTTTTCAAGTTATCATAGTAATACTACAATTATGATTAAAAGTAAGTAATACTACAATTATGATTAAAAGTAAGTAATACTACAATTATGATTAAAAGTAAGTAATACTACAATTATATTAAAAGTAAGTAATACTAAAATTATGATTAAAAGTAAGTTTTGGAGCTTCCAACGCTATTTCGAGTTCACATGACAAACTACTTCAATGGAAATGACCCGGTCTCTGGGAAAACAGTGCTTAATATATGTGCACACAATATCATTTCAAATTAGCACAGTCTAATTTGAGACCACACTTTCGGACTTGACATTCAGTCATCACTGATAAGCCTGTGCGAACTTCTCAGGCTAATCTATGCCGATTCTACATGCAAATACATTAAGCCACGTTTTTGCTGCTCAAATCTTCACTTCAATCCTTGTGAGAATGCATGTAAATCATCTCAGACTTAAAGATATGCAATCATACCTGATTCTACCGGCTAGGTCATGTGACCATATGACCATGTCATGTGATCTCTAACAACCACGCTGGGAATCAGTGTCATATTCGCCTTTTCCTCATCATTGAATGATTTACAAATGAGCTTACCCAGACATATTCAACTGACACTTATCTATTGTTACAATAAACCGTAGATACTATATTGTGATAAATATTTTACTATCCATACAATAATCAAGTTACTTTGAGGAAGGAGTACCCATTAAAAAATAAATATATATATAATTAAAGATTCGAAAAGTACATGAAAATTATCAAGCATAATTAACCGTGGAAAAAAGTTAATGACAGAGGGCATCTTTTATGAATAAATTCTTTCAATTCATATTATTCATGTGTAAAAGATATACATGAACTATTTTATATGAATGATGTCTATTTGAATAGAGTGTGTGATTAAATTATTTAAATTAATATTTTTTTTAATTAAACCCAAATTTGATGTATTGTCAACAACAGTTATAAATATATGTAAAGGTTTGCACCCATTATTGCTAAATAAGGCGGAAATTTCATTTTTAATGAGCTGCATCATGCGAAAATGGGTCTTATGCCATATGTGGCCAGCATCGATCCAGACCAGCCTGTGCAATTGCGGGGTCTAGTCAGGAGATGTCCTGTCCACAAATAAGACCACAAAACAATGCGTTACTTTATAGCGGACAGTGCAGCTCAAGCCCAGACTGCGCGATCATGCATGGTGGTTAGTAGCTACGCTGGCCACATCTGGCATAAGACCCATTTATGCATGACACGGTTCATATTACGTAGTATTTGAAACCACCTGTTTTACAATGCTTGTTTTTCAAAACCCTCCATAAAACCCAAAAGCATGTTATGTAGTAATTTTCTTTAATGAACACCATGTATAAGGCAAGTTTATTTGACATTTGAACCTCATTCTGGGAAAACTGGGCTTTATGAATATGCCTAAAGTGTTGTCCCAGATTAGCCTGTGCAGACCGCACAGGCTTATCAGGGACAACACTTCCCGCCTACACTAGTCTGGGACGACACTTTCTGCACATGCATTTCGCCAAGTTTTCCGAGAGCGCGACTCATATATTCTCTTGAACACTTACCCGTTGTAGCTGTGAGTCCACTTTCCATATTTTGAGATTCTGATCTCTAGACCAGCTGACAAGCTGATAGTCCTTGTCATCTGAATTAAAAAAAAAAAAACTTCGCTTTAATTAGAACTCCTTACATTTATCCGTACAAACACTTCCTTATTGTTTCATAAAAATTGCAAAAAAACAAAACAGCAATAAGTCAGTTTAGGGAAGTAATTTAACGCCTCAGGGGTGTCAATTGGCCGAAATCTAAAATCCTGAAAATCATCCTAGAATTTGGGGGCCAGAGACAAAAGAGTTTTAATTATTCATTAAATTATGTTTCCTTTGTAAACAATATGCCAAAGGTTAATAATTTGTGTTTAAGATGACATTTTGTGGGCGCTCACCAGAAAAACAAAAGAAATAAAATATTTTAAGCAGCTTTTGTGATGTTTGGGCAATAAATGCTGACAATGTGGATTCTGATTTTGTTCTTATACCCAACATTTCTACATGTATGTAATGTGACAAAAACATTATATATTGTGATCTTCCATTATATTAACACAAAAATGTCTTTTGGATCTTGAATTGTTCTCAATGACTTCAATGTCATTAGACCAAGTTATATGAATGAAATTGACATCATTGTTTTTTATGGTTAAATGATGTCTTTGATAAATAAGCGCGGATGAATGTACGCCATAGAAAGATAAGAAAAGTATAGGAAAATAGGGTTTTGAAAAACAAGCATTGTAGAAGGTTTAACTGTTAAAGTAGGGGACTCGACAATTAAACCATCACAATTCGTTCGAAATCTCGGTGCTTGGTTTGATTCAAGAATGAACATGGAACACCATATTAATGCTATAAGTAGATCATGTTTCGGTCAGATTAGGCAAATAGGTCACATCAGGCAATATCTTACACCAAATGCCACAAAATCCTTGGTCAATTCACTTGTCACATCTCGGTTAGACTATTGCAATGCACTGCTGTATGGAACAAAAACATCAGCTATCAAGAAACTACAAAATGTTCAAAACACTGCGGCGCGTGTTATCACAAGAACATCCCGCTATAGTCATATAACACCGATCCTAAAAGAATTACACTGGCTCCCAGTAGAAAAAAGAATCCACTTCAAAATACTCACCAATGCTTTCAAAGCCTTAAATGGACAATCGCCTGTTTATCTTAAAAACCTACTTGAAGTCTACGAACCAAAGCGAAACTTAAGATCAAAGAACGAAGCGACTTCATTAGTGATTCCAACGAAGATTAAATCCGTATCATACGGGGAGCGAAGTTTCATGTACGCTGCCCCCAAACTCTGGAACTCACTTCCATCAAACGTTCGTGGTTCTCTAACACTGAATTCCTTCAAAAAGGCACTGAAAACTCACCTCTTCCTCCAATCTTATGCAACATAAGCAGTGGTTTATTCAATTGCATTATATAAAATCTCAATCATCATGCACTTGAATTAACCCTTTTAAAGGAAGCATATTTATTCCTTTGGGGGTAAAAATAATAATAATAATAATAATAATAATAATAATAATAATAATAATAATAATAATAATAATAATAATAATAATAATAATAATAATAA